>JAQQTP010000062.1:16082500-16367500 GCA_029884605.1 Ormosia emarginata | reverse complement strand
TACCTCCTTTAATTCATTCATGGTAGCACGTGGCATCATTCATGAAACATCTTGTCTTGTCACCCCTCAACAAAATGGGGTGGCTGGAAAAAAGAACCACCACTTACTTGAAGTTGCTTGTGCTCTCTTGTTTCAAATAAAAGTCTCTAAATCTTTTTGGGCTGATGCTATTTCTACAGCCTGTTACTTAATTAATCGCCTCCCCTCTTTTGTCCTAGGTGGTCAAATTCCTTATGCTCTTCTTTTTCCTTCTCAATATTTATTTGCTCTTCCTCCTAGAATTTTTTTGTCATACTTGTTTGTCCAGGATGTTCGTCCCCAAGTCTCTAAGTTGGATCCTCGTTCTCTCAAGTGTATCTTCCTAGGCTACTCTCGTAGTCAAAAAGGCTACAGATGTTATTCTCCTGATTTGCGTCGCTATCTTTTCTCTGCAAATGTAACTTTCTTTTAGAATACTCCCTTCTCTTCAAAGTTATCCCCTCCTTCTACCACAAGTGAGGACGATGATTTCCTGGTATATTACTTTCTTGTACCTTCTTCATCTGTTTCATCTACTTTTTCAAATTCTACTATTCTTATGTTTTCTTGGCCTCGTCTTCCTATTTCACCCTTTCCCAACCACTATGTTCGGAGAAACAAGCAATCGGTTGTGCTAGATACCACTGCTCCAAGGCCTCCAGATTCACAGTCTCCTACAACCCCTTCTTCCTCCTCGGATCCTGCTCCTTTTGAGTCTAGTCTTGACCTCCCGATCGCTCTTCGGAAAGGTAAGTGTAATTGTACCTATCCTATTTCTTCTTTTGTCTCTTATGATGGTTTATCTAGCTCTGCTAAGTCCTTTGTAGCTTCTCTTGATTCTCTTACTATTCCTACAACTGTCACTGAGGCCTTGTCTCATGAGGGATGGTGTATGGCTAAGTTGGATGAGATGCATGCCCTTGAACACAATAACACTTGGGATTTGGTTTCTCTACCTGCTGATAAACAGGCAATTTGTTGTAAATGGGTTTACACTGTTAAGGTCAACCCTGATGGTTCTGTGGCTCGCTTATTGTTGCTAAGGGTTATGCTCAGGTTTATGGTGTTGATTATTCTGACACATTTTCTCTAGTTGCTTGCTTCTGTTCGGTTATTTATTTCTCTTGCAGCTAGCCATCATTGGCAATTTGGCATTTGCATCAATTGGATGTCAAAAATGTCTTTCTTCATAGTGACTTGCAAGAAGAAATGTATATGGAGCAACCACCAAGGTTTGTTGCTCAGGGGGAGAGAGGTAAGGTGTGCAGATTGAAGAAATCATTGTATGGCCTTAAACAAGCCCCGAGGGCCTGGTTTGGAGGATTTAGCCAAGCTGTCTTACAATTTGGTCTTCAAAGAAGCAATTTTGATCACTCAGTCTTCTTCCAACGCTCTCAGGGTGGCTGTATTTTTGTAGTAGTTTATGTAGATGACATAATTATTATTGGGAGTGATGAGGTTGGAATTGGAAAACTCAAGGATTTTCTTCAAACACAGTTTCAGACCAAGGATTTGGGTGCATTAAAGTACTTCTTGGGTATTGACGTGATGAATAGTAAGAAGAGCATTTTTTTGACCTAGAGAAAGTATGTTCTTGATTTGCTCAAACAAACAGGTTTGCTTGGAGCTAAAGCTAACTCCTATGGTTCCTAATGTTAAACTTTTAGCTGATGATGGAGATGTTATTTCAGATCTTGAGCAGTATAGAAAACTGGTGGGTAGGTTTAATTACCTCACAGTCACTCGTCCTAATATTACCTTCTCTGTTAGTGTGGTTAGTCAATTCATGTCATCTTTGCTAACCACCCATTGGGAGGCAGTTCTTCATATATTGAGATATTTGAAAAGGGCTCCAAGTTGTGGTGTCTAGTTTCTAGATCATAGACATACTATAGTGGAGGGTTTTTCTGATGTTGACTAGGTTGGATCCCCTGTTGATAAAGGATCCACTTCTGGCTATTGTGTTCTTTTTGGAGGCAACCTTGTCTCCTGAAGAAGTAAGAAACAAAGTGTTGTTGCTCGGTCTAGTGCCGAATGAAAATATCGTGCCATGGCCCAAGCTACATGTGAATTGGTGTAGATATATCATCTTCTTGATGAGATTGGATTCAACAGTGCAATGCCTATGAAATTGTGGTGTGACAATCAAGTTGCCATTCATATTGCTTCCAATCCTCTTTTTCATGAAAGAACAAAGCATATTGAGGCAGATTACCATTTTGTGCGTGAAAAGATTCAACAGGGGCTTGTTGTCACTGGACATGTGCCGATTGGAGAACAACTTGCAGACATCTTCATCAAAGCACTCAACAAGAATAGAATACATTATATTTGTAACAAGTTGAACATGATTAATATCTATGCTTCAGCTTGAGGGGGAGTGTTAGAGAATAATTATTAGGATATATGTTACTGGGCTGGGTCTATTTTTAATGTACTGATCTTTTATTTCTAGTATATATATACAGACAGGGAGACTAACTGATTGTGTTAGTTATTCCCATTCCTAAATTTCTCTAACAACATATAATAAGATTAGTAAGTCTTAGACTTGGTCCATAAATATCTCATCTTCAAGAACTAATTCACAGCCCCTTGCCCCCTTGTATTATTCTTCTTCTTCTTTTGCATACTCAAAGACTCATTCCTCAACCCTACTAACACCCTAAATCCCCCCTTGCCCTCAACCTTGCTGCTGCCTGGAATTTCCAGTAACACATACTTCTAACCAGCTATCCTTTCACCACTCAACCTTCAAGTATATCATCCCACAGCCAGAACAAAACCATGGTAGGAATGTTTTCTAAGTCACATATATACCAAGACCGATCTAGAAATACCCACTCAACAACACCTCCCGTGCCCCAAAAGCACAAACAAAATTTTAAAAGGTCTTCATTTATATCTGAAATAATGGTGCAGCAAACCCTTCAACAGGGTAGAAATTGTTAAGGCCCACATCCCCAACAAGAAAGCCTTAAAGTAAATGAAATATAAAACAAAATATTCAACAACATACCCAGGGCTTGCCAAATTCATAACAGGTTGCAATACCAGGCAAGTTAAAATTTCCCGAGCTATAGATCGAATCACAGGACATTGAGCTTCTCGTTGTCTTAGTACTGTAGCTAACACCCCACTCATTAGCCGCTGAAGAACCTACAAAAAGAGAAATCATTAGATAAGGTATGGGATGTGTTTCTCAAAAGCAAAACATAGATAACATCAGGACACACCACTCACACCTTGTACTCACTCTCTGGAGATATTAGTGCTGGATGAAGCTCCTTAGAATTCAACAGATGGAATTTCAATCTTTCATCCCTCTCCTCAGAAGATAATGTTAACATAACATCAACACCTATAGCAGCTTGATTTCTTCTGAAAAGGTCTATGTGATCACCTATTAAATCAACTATATCCCTGAAAATGTAAGTGAAACATAACACAGTTAGTGGCTCTTTTCTTTATCTAGTACCAACCAAGTCATTATCACACTAGCTAATCAAGAACTCGCCAAATCCCTTTCATTCTGGAAGCAAATATAGAAGAGGGAAAAATCAGGTACCTTGTGAGCAAGTCAACAAGGTTTATCTCTTTAACCCTCACTGATACTTCAGCAAGAGCATCCATAACTAAGTCACGTATCTGCTCAGGAAACTCCCCATCTGGAGTAATGTCTGAGTACCACAAATTCACCACGAACTCCTTCAATATCAAATCAATGAAATCGTTCAAGGCAGCCTCTACAACAGGAGCATCAATCTTCTTCTTCCATTTGGGAGGTGGAGGTGAAGAAGAGAGGCGTGCATCATTCAGAGACAACTGTTTTTTCTCCAAATGAGATAGATAAGTCCTTGATCTAGGTGGCTGAACCTTCCAACGGAATTCCACCTTGTTCAAAAGAATGCGCACAGCAGCAAAAAACAGTATGGACATGGGTATATTCATCCACATTGATTTACTTGTATCTGTGATGAACAACAAAGAACATCAATTAAACAAATTCAAAATTTGCATTCTTAAAGCATAACCCAGATAGCAAAATAGCAAATATCAATCAAAGATTCAAAATTTGCAGTCTTAAACCAAAACCCAGATAGCAAAATAGTAAATGTGAATCAAAGGTTTCAAACTTTGCAGTCTTAAAGCAAAACCCAGATAGAAAAAAACAGCAGATGCAACCACAATTCATTGTGAAAACGTGAGATTGACTAGAAATAACATGAAGTGAATGTGAATGAAATGACATGAAATTGGAATCACTTACGAGTGAAGAAATAGGAAATGGCGAATATACAAAGAGCCCACCAGAGAAAACGGAGCTTGGCCTCTTCGATGAGATCATAGATGCTATCTATTGTTGGTGTTGGTGTTAGAGGACCCATCTTCTTCCCTCTGTAACTAAAAGCGAACTCCTTGCCACCTTCAAATATAGCAGGACAATGTCACAGCGACAACCTCGGTCTTCTGTTCGGTTTGAATTCGTTTGTCCACCTAAGCTAATATTTCTAATATTATTAATTAATATCTATTCTATTATATGCCCACATAAATTTGGAGGTCACATGATGATAATCATAAAATAAAACATGCCAACCGTTATTACCAATTGCCACTGTACTCACTCTTTATTCTATTTATCCTATAAGTTTTCGTTAGGAAAAAAAATGTCAGGATATTATTATAGGACGAGGATCTTTTCTTTTTCTTTGAAAAAATGAAAGAGTTATGTTTATGATTCAATGGTTCAAGTTCATTGGATTATGATAAAATAAAAATTGATAATGAATTTGAAGAATTTGAGTCATTAAATCAGGAAGATAACTCTATCTTTTTTTCAAAAAAAAAAAGAAAAGAATCCTGATCTATTATTATATTATAATTTCAATAAAGACTTATTACTAGTTGGAATGCTCTGCCTTGGATTCAGTTAAGATCAATGTCTATCACTACAGCGAGATCTAGAAATTTTGAACAATGAGGACAAAGTCACATTTTTATATTTTAAAAATATTGAATGATTTCTTTTATTATTAATATTATTAAATAGTTTTTCTTTATATATGTAATTAAGTAATTATTTAATAATATTACATTAATTTTATTTTTTATTATTATGAATTTATTAATTTATTTACATAAAAAAATTTACACATAAAAAATAAAAAAGATATATATTTATATAAGATAAAAAAAAAATTTAAGATAAAGTGAAGACATGTGTCCTCACTCCTCTACACCTAGATACGTTCTTTAATGGATGTGTTTTTATTCACAATAACTATGCAGCATGTAAATTAGTGAACTTAACGGTTTTGTCAGGGAATTCATGACGTCTGGCATAAACTTTTTTTTTGGAAGGGATTGGCGGGGGGTTTAGAACTTGAGTTTTGGGAGGGATGGGGAGGGGGGAGTTTAGAACTTTGAGGTAGAAGTTTAGATTATTGTAACATGGATTGATAATAGTACAAAAATTCATTCATTTTTTCTTGAAAACCAATTAAATATCAAATTGTACAAGGCTAAAATAAAGATTACAACAAAAGATGGTAATTAAACAAAAACTAACTACACATCATACATACAAGCTGAAATAGGTTTTTATCATTTGTATTTATGATCTTATTCTGTTTCTAAGCTATGAGAGAAGAAGTGTTTCTCCAATTAGGTTTCTAAAAAAATGAAAAAATAAATCAAGTCTCATGAGATATTCAATGAAAGAAGGGTTTCCATTAAAATATATATATATATACATATACATATATAATGCATAATATTTTAAAAGTTATAAAAAATGTTGGGGAGTAGCAGCCCTCCTTAACTCTTGAGAGCTCTGCCCCTGCATGGCACAACTAGGATGCTACACCATTACCATGGCGGAATAGTGGAGAGCTTACTATGAACTTGTCTTTCGCTTGCGGCTTTAAAAAGGTCACCATTGAAGTTGACTTTGAGGTGGCTCTTAACTTTGTATGTAGTTCAATTAATTATGAAAATTTAATTATTTTAATAATTAATTATTGATAATAATTAATGTTATAAAATTTTATGTTTGAATATATTAATTGAAAAGTGATTTTAAAATAATTTGTTTCATTTAAATGATATAAAAAGAATTATTTTTATGTATTAAATTATCAAAAAGATATAAAAAATTAAAAAAATTATTTGATTGAAAAAAATAATATTTATATCTCAATCTTTTTGAATAATTTATAATCTATAATTAAAAACTTCAAGTTTCAATATTAGAAAAAAATTTATTATAATACATTAAATTTTGGTGCAAAAACTTAAGATAAAATTGCCAAACATATTAGATTATAGTCCCTAATGGTTTTTTTTCAAAAAAAAAATTGAAAAAAGATGTTGGAAAGTTATTCCAAACATGCTTTTAATCCTCAAAGTTTGCAAGTTGACTTTAAGGTGGCTCTCAACTTAATCCTCAAAGGTTGCAACTCCTTGCACCAATGTGCTTCACTTTTGGACATAATTTTGCAAATCCTAAGAAAATTGTGGCAAGTCCAGTTGCAACATGTCTCTAGGGAAGGGAACCAATGCGTTGACTAGGCATGCTCAATCCCTTCCTCTTGGCTTCCATTTGTTCATTGCCCCTTCCTTTTATTTACTTGCTTTGTTAGTTGACGCCTATATGTTAGGTATTGAACGTTTTGCTTTTGTTTAGTTTGGGCTTTGAACCTTACAGTTCATAGAAAACAGAAAAAAACAATTTCATTAGAAAGACCTATTTATCAGAAAAGATGTTTACACAAAAGAAAAAATATACAGAACTCACAAAAATGAAAATAGGATCGTTGTTGATGTGTAAAAGAGGAGAGAGAAAAAGAAAAAAAAGAAAAATAAATGATGATAATGAGAGTTTGTGAAGCACTTCATCTACGTAAGTAACATTACTGACCTATATACATTATTGACCATTAAAATCACATTTTTTGTTTCACCACCATCAAAATCAAACTTAAACCTTTTAAATGATGTACTTCACTTCATAGGGTGTTTCCGAAACATTAAAAATCATATAATTAGGTAAAATGGGGCTACTTTTAAAATCTTGAGGGGGTGTTTAAAAACTTTAAAAAAACTAAATATTTAAATGTAGTAGATCAGGCTTTAAATATAAGGTATTTAGTAATAACTTAAATTTTTAAAATTTGGTTCTTATCTAAACTAATTTTAAGATAAAACCAGCTCCTAAAGAAACCATTACAAAGCTTTTTTTTATTATTCTAATCCACTTTTCCTTTTCGACTTAACTTTTCTACATTTTTTTTCTTTCCACCATCTCTTTCCATCAAGGTAAAATTATTGAACTTTCATATTTCACTCCTCTCACATTTTATCACACACCACTTGATCTCTTTATCTCTCTCCCCTCTCCTCTCTCTATCCTCCTACCCTTATAATTGTTGGTTTTCTCCTTCTAATTTCAATGGACACTGAACTCAACAATGTTTCAAGTTAGTTTGCTTTCTGCCTATTCATTTGTTTGATAGCTTTTTAGTAGATTTTTTTTTTTTACATTTCCCCCTTCTTTTTAGGTTAGAACCCTTTAATAATTATCATTATATACACTTCTTCATAATCAAAACTTAGCATTAAGGACCAGTGTAAGGGAAACCATGCTTAAGTTTTAAGTAGGGGTATTCATCGGATTGGACCAACCTAATGAACTTGAAAATTCAATCTAAATCAATTAAATTAGTTTGGTTTGATTTAGATTACCGGCTCATATCGAGTCTAACCCGATCAAATCCAATTGAGAGTGGTTCGATTCACGGGTTTAGCAAATATTAATCTAATAACCCACCTGATGAACCCAATGATTCTGTGCGGTTTCATCCTAATTTCTAATACCATCAAATTTAGTCACTCCTACTCCTCAGAGACCTCACTCGTCTTATTTTCACATTGTCGAAGCCCTAGCCCTTGTGCCACATCACCTTGCCGCTGTGTGGTCATGCCTCCTTGCCACTGAGTGGTCACGCCTCCTTACTGTTGTATGGTTGTGCTTCCCTACTACCATGCCTTCCAATTGTCATGTTGTCAATGATCCCTTTGCCTTATGCAACTATTTTCCCTTCATCCACCCTTTCTTCATATGCAAATATTTCCTTGAATGGCTAGATCTCAAAGATAAGATCATAGATTTGAAGAAAAAGGCATTAGATCTTGGAAAGTAGTAAGGTTTCTTCTTTGTGGAGGTTTTGTTGATGAGTCAGTGGCAAGGCATGACTAGAGAACCTCCTTCAATGTCAACAAGCATATCATTAGATGAAATCTGGAGGAGAACATCCTTCTTCACCACTAGCAATACAGTGCTAGTTGCACGTGCTCACAGATCTATTGAAAACTGGAGCACTTTTATGTTTCTTAGGATTTTATTTCTATTGTGGTTTGATTTTTGTATTCCTAAGTTAGAATTTTTTTTTTTACTTGCTTGATTGTTCTTCTGATTCTATTGTGGTTTGATAGTTTGATCTTTGATTTCAGTATTGTGGCACTGTTGAGTTTTTTTTTTTTTTTGGTTTTTTGGTGTGATATTTGGCAGACTCGATGGCCTAAACTAATCTAATCTGATTTTGATCGGAATGATTTGATTCAAGTTTGCTTAAAAAATTATAAAACTAAACCAAACCAACCCAATTAAAAATTAATTGGTTTGGATTTTTTTCCCCTCAAATCCAAAACAAAAAGATTAGTGTACACTTCTAGTTTTAAGCATATTAATCTTGTGGACAAAGTCTCGAATTGCAATATAAGAAAGATGATTGCAGTGCATTTACATAATTGTTGTGTATTTAAGTATCCTAAAGACAATTTGGGTTTTTAAAATTTACGATTATTTTTTATGAATTGAGTTGATTTTTATTTTTATTTTTTTACGGTCGAGTTCATTTTTATTTATTACTTGTAACCTAGTTATTTATACATGATGACTTGTGATAATTTTCTGTTGTCTTTGAAAAACAAATTAAATTGTTAAATTTATTTTAGTTTATTATGATTTCAATATATATATATACTAATTTTTTGGTAAAAATAATTTTGTTTGTCTTAGTCATAATGTTAGTTGTTTGGATTGAAATTTCTTGTCCATCTTCTTGTCATCTTCCCTGTTCCCCCAATTAAAATTCACTAACTCAATTAAAATTGATAGGCCAATTTTTTATGGTTAAATTATTCTATAAATTCTTATAGTTTTACCAATTTTTGAATTAGGTCCTTATAGTTTAAAAAAGAACCATGTGCAAGTCACATGGGCTTTCCTATGTGAAATAGTTGATGACTTGGATAGATAATCATTAGTGGTAGTTGCATCAAACATCCTTACCATGTGTGAGATGTCACGTCAGCAACACTTAATGGAGTTCAAACGATGTTAGCCTCTAAGGACTTAGTTACAAAATTTTAGAACTATAAGGACTTGGTTAAAAAAAAAATTAAATTATCATGACCTAATTAAAAACTTGGTGAGACTATAGGAGCTAAAGAGCAATTTAACTATTTTTTTATCACTCAACATAAAAATTAATGTTGTTCCCTCCCATTTTCTCTTTGTTTCCACAGTGGCTTCAAGGCAGAGGTGCAAATTTCTACTTGGGATTGCACGCAAAGGGAGGATGGTGGCACAACTGGTTTAGATAGTGGATCTTGGGCTTGTGACGATGGCTTATTGTTTCGTGGAGGTCTCAATGGGGTTACATTGGATATGGGTGCTTCAATGTTAGGATTTGGATGACATTTGAGAGGATTATTGGTTTGTTTTAGGTGATCAGTGGTGGAGAATTTTGGGTCTTAAGTTCAATGTGTGGCTTTTGTGTTTTTCTGGTTTGGGTTAGTACTTGGATATTTCTTGGTTGTAGTTTGGCTATGGAACTAACTTATGCTTGTGCTATTTCAGTGAAATTAAAATACAATTCTATTTCTGAGAGGAATATGAAGTGGTGGTTCTATTTTTTGTTGGTTATGACACTGGGTTGATGGGAACATAAGGGCTTGGTTCAAGGGTCTCGTGGTGTTGTGAGAGAGGCGTTCATGGTGGATACTAACCTGTGGTTCAAAAGTAGGTTTATAGGTCTATTTCATGGTGATATTTACTTGTTGTATGGGTTGGCTTTTAGGCATAAAGGTGGTTCATATGAGGATGTGTTCGAAACTAAACTCTATTCAAGCTAGGAAACGTAAATTTCGTATGAAACAAAAGAGTAATGAGCAGATGAAGGGTTGCTAGCACTAAATCAAGGTGAGGAAACCATGGAGTTGATGGATTGTGCAGTTGATGGCTACTGTAAGAGCGGTGATAGGTTGGGTGCTGCTATGAAATGAAGTAATTGGAAGCAAAGAGAAAACTATAAGGGAAAATTATAAGCAAAGAGAAAAGTGTGAGGGAAAGAGATGACATTAACTTTTCTGTAGAGTGAAGAAAAACTGATGTGTCAATTTTAATTAAGTTGGCAAATTTTAATTGGAGAGAGAGGGAAGGGGGTAGGAACATGGGACAACAAATTTCAATCCTAGTTGTTTACTTATGATTCAAAATTATTTATTGAACCGATTTTAAGTCAAATAAAATTTATTAGAACTAGTTTTAAACTAGTTTTCAATGTTTTAAAAACTAAACCAAATATTGAACCGGTAAGGCCTTCAGGTTATAGTTCGATTGGTTTAACTAGTCAAATTTGTGGTTGAATCATTATTGAACCATGGTTGAACTAAAAATGTTCAAACCGAAAACATGGGCGGTTCATGGTCTAACTAGTTCAACCAGTCAGTTTGGTCTGGTTTTCAAAACATTGCTAATTTTGAACCAAAAGATGTTTTGATTATGAACTAGTCCATTTTTATATGAACTAATATAACTAGTTCTATTTTGTACTATGTTAAATTGGTTTTGAAGGTTGCCAAACACCCTTTTAGTATTTGGTAAGAACTAAAAATTTAGAAATCTAATCCATTTTTAAGCTAAAACTAGTTCAGAAAAATCGATGCAAAGTTGGTTTCATTGTATTCCATTTTTATTTATAGCTCCTATTTTTTTCCAATTTTTTTATTTCATTTTTTTCATTTTCTCTTTTCTTTTTCTTAATATTTAAATTAAAAGCTTCTTTATCTATGCTTTATTTCTCTCTCTCTCTCTCTCTCTCTCTCTCTCTCTATATATATATATATATATATATATATATATATATATATATATTTTTGGTTATAATTTCAAAATTTAATTAAAAAAACTCATTGAGTAATATTTGATTTTAGAAGTGATTTAAGATAAAATTTAACTAAACTATGAATAAATTAAACTAGCTACAAAATAACATAAATTTATATGACTAGTTTACCTTAAATAATTCTAAACTAGTTTTGAGAGTTGTTAAACTTCCAAGTGTTACAAACTAAATAAGGGGTAATTTGGAAACTTTTAAAAATTAGTTTACATAAATTTATATAGAAATAAACCAGTTTAGTATTTAGCTTAGTTTAGTTCAAAATTGATTCTAATATTGATTTTTTTAATATAAATATGAAAGATTGTGATTGTCTAAATTCAAAAAGTTGACATGCTTATTGACTTTTATATGAATGAGTAATCCTTACAAATTTATCTTATCTAACAATTACCCATTGTCGCAACCATCCCAAAGGGGCGCCTCGAAATTTAAAAAGAAAGAGGAGGAAAGGACCTAAGAGTGTTGGGAGTCGCCATCAATCGTTTTATCCATTAAATGAAACGGTACAATTAGACACCTAAAAGATGGTTTACATTTCAGAGTTCGAGGTTCGGGGGTTGATTATGGATAAGGAATGTATCAGCATGCTACGTCGTCCGTTCTAATAACGGTTACCTATTTAATCTAGCGTTATTTGTAAGATTAATTAAATTGATCCTTTATTATTAAAAAGAAAAGAATTATTTTTTATTTTGACATGACCATTTGTCAGCATGTTATCAAAGATGATAAATGACCAAGACATGAAATGGGTGGCTAAATAACCATTATTTTGGAACAAATTCTAAGCCTGCAATATATCATATGAAAGTGGTGAATTAAAATTATGTTAATTTTCCAAGGAAAATAATTTTCAAAATATTCATTTTTTATAGGATATTTAAAATGATTTAAAAGGAATTTCACAAAGAAAATTTTATTTTTGAAAGTGACAAAAAGGATTTTTTGAATTCACCACAATCATAATGTTGAGTCTATGTGAACTTGCTTGCTTTTTTATTTGAGGATTTTTTTTCTTACAAAAATGTTGTATTTTGGTTTATGAAAATATTTTAGTTTTAATGTGGAGATTAGACTGTTAGGCGAAATCCACAATTGCATGGGTCAACAAGTAATATATGAGAGTTAGAGTATCGTGTCCCAAGGGATTGACAATTAGAAAAATGAAATGCTAAAACTTAACCAATATCCATAAAATCTTATCTAAGCAATCAAAATGTGAGAGTGGTTTGCAATTTAAAATAATAACTTAAAAGAAGTAAAACAAGAATGCACCAAACACCAAATCCACAAGAGAAAGATGAGAATGATTAAGGCCTAGGGGTCCTTATTTACTTGCTACTTTAATGAATATATGCAATTCACAAGCACCTATCAATGAATTGATTTTTGTTAGCTAAAAACAAGCAATAGAGAAGAGCCTATGTCTAGGACAATTACCCATGTGAGACCTATCTAATACACTATGTGTCCATGTGAGTTAGCATAAAAATCACTCATTGAGACCAATTATCAAACACTTGCAATGCATGACCAAGGGGTATGTGTCCATCCCCTTAGCTAATCAACACAACTAACCCAATTGAAAGTATTGAACATGCATCAACCATACCATATTCATATTAACAAATTCCTATGTCTAGTTCATTGAAATACCAAGATCATGCAATTGATGGCTAAACAAGAGCAAGCATTAAGCATAGGTATGGAAGAATAAAACCAATTTCATTGATAGAAACTCAACTAATTTCAAGATATTCAAATCCATAGCAAGGTCCTAGAGAGCCCCTAGATTAGAGTTTAGTTACACATCATGAAGGAAGAGAGAACATATGAAATTCTAAAATCCATCAAATTACAAATCAAGAGAGAAACGGGAAAGAATGAACAAAAGTGGAGAGCATCCAAGCATGATCTTACTCCCTTGATCTTAATTCTTCACTTGAATCACCTTTATCTTGAGTGGTTTTCTCTTCCTCTCACCTTCTATATGGAGCTCGTGCTTGGTGAAAAACAGAACCCCCTCAGATGCCCTCAAAGTTCAGATAAAAAGAGTCAAATTCGAGGATCAGCATTTTTCCCACACCTAGGCGTGGTTATGAAACACGTGATCTCACCTACTGACCACGCCTAGGCGTGGGTGTCTCTGTCTGAAGATCCTGAAAATCTGAGAAGGTCACGCCTAGGTATGGGTTGGTAGCTTTCTTTTCTTCTTTCTTTCTTCCATTTTTAAGCTTGTCTTTGAGTTCCTCATCCCCCTCCAAAGCTTCTCCATCTTAATACATGCATCAGGACAATGCCAAAATCCATCAAACAATGATCAATTCAAATTCCTTAATTAAAATTCTCAAATATTCAATTCTTAATCATTTTTGAGTTAACTAGCTCAAATCATTAAAGTCATGCAAGAATTAAACATTTGGGCTTGTAAACTCAAGGATAGCATGCACATATCATATATATTCAAATTCAAGTCAATTAACTTCAATTTTTGAAGTTATCATAGACCTCACAAGTGCTCGTGGCAATACCCAATATAAAGCCTCAAGAACATTGAGAATAATGTATTTGATCGGTACTCCAATCATCTCCCAATTTTTCTATCGTCGGCCAATTTTAAATTGTTTGATTCATACATAAATGCAAAACGAGCGTATTAAATTAAAATACAACTGCAAATGTATAATGATATTATTACAAGGAGTAATATGGAATAAGATTTTCTTATTGAAGATTATTATAATCTTGTCAGCACTCCTGACAAAATCATAAAATTTCTCCTCACTTCAAGAAAGTCAAGATGTCGCAACTATCGTGGCTAATCTTAATTATTCCATCGTCAAATTCTTATCTCATATTTAGAATTTATTTTATGTAAACATAGATGACAACAGAGGGAATGTATATCAAATTTGAATCGTCAATGGAAAATAAACTAAATGTAAAGGGAAAACAAAGCATTAGAAATAAAAAATAATAATAAAAATGAAAGATGACTAATGACTCAAGCCCAAACAAGTAAAAAACATATTAAAAAAATAAAATAAAATAAAAAGAAAATACCAACACCAAAATGAAAAAGGAATGGTCTAAGAATACAACAACCATATTTAAAAATAAAATAAAAAAAGGTAAAAATAAACCAAAAGGCAACAACAACATAAAAATAACAATTAAAACAAAACTGCAAGTAAAAAAGGAAGAGACTTTTAGTCTCTGTGCTACAAACGAAACATTGGATAAACAAAGGGGTTTGAGAATGCCAACCACGTAATGGCAAGGATGAAGCTCGCGATAGAGGACAGTAGTGTATAGACGGCCGGGATGGTGAAGCAGTGTGGTGGAGCTCCGGCCTGAGGAGGTTGCCGGTCTGGGTTAGACAGGCTCGTCTAACTCGCAGATTTGGAGGTTCTGGTTTATGGCTGAACGCGTGACGTTGTTGTTGAAAAATGTGTAAATATCTTTTGTATTTATGTAGTTTCCTTGTATAGGCTAATCAAATCATAATAGTAATCTTTATATTTATTATCATAGATCTATATAAACAGCTCTCTATCGTGTAGTTTAAACATGCAGTTTCTTCATATGTCTCTCTCTTTTCTCTCTTTCAACACAGTATCTAGAGCCTAAAGAGAGGCAATCTTGGAACCGCACATACCTGGTAGGTCCACTGCCCTCTGGTGAAAATTTTTTCGGCCAACCGTGTTTTCATTCCGGTTTGTCGGCCTTTCTCCCTTGTCGTGACGTCTTTCTGACCTCTTTTTCTCCTTTTTTTGCCGCTGCCGCTACCGTCCGTCGTCCCCTTTCCGGTCGGTGTCGTTTCCCTCCAACCAGCCCAACCCCCGAAGCCTAGCCCCAACGCCCTAGGGACGCGCCCACACTCGCCGCCCTTGGCCCCTGCCAAATAGTGACTGCGCGATACGTTTTTCGGTGCGTGATGGCGCATTCGGCCACCTCTCCGACAGCCGCTTCTCTCCCCTGGCTCGTTGCAGCCTATTCTACGCTGATCTGTCCTCAGATCCTCCATCAGACATCTCTGTCTCTTTATTCACTTGCGTTGGGACTTTTAGGTATCTTATGTTTTTCATTTTTGCCTTTTGTATTCTGACCTATGGCAAATTCTACCACCCCAGATAGCTCTAAAGACAACCCCAAGGCTGAGCCTCCTATTTTCACAAGTTACCTTCATATCCCTTTCTCTGCTGATAAGTTAGATGGCAGCAACTGTGATACTTAGTCCTCAAACATCAAGTTGTGGCTTGAAAGTTAAGGCTATGAAGACCACCTCACCACGGTCCTTACCTCTGTGCCTGCGGAGGAATAACCCCAGTGGAAAAAGATTGATAAACAGTTGTGTGTTGTCATCAAGTCTACTATTCACTCGTCTCTCAAGCAAATCTTCTGTGCTCAGACCATTTGTGCTTATGTTTGGGAGCAAGCTAAGGTTCTTTACACTAATGACACTCAACGGCTATTTGGGATTTGCCACAACCTCATGAGTATTATTTCTCTTCGTCAATTTGATGGGCCTATGTCTGCTTACTTAAGAAAGGTTCATGGTGTTCTCCATGATTTTAATGAGTTACTACCCTCTGCTGCTACCCTAGCGCAAGAACTCAAGCAACGTAGCACCTTTTTCATGCTCATGGCCTTGTATAGTTTGCCTCCAGAATATTCTGCTAACCGTGATCAGATTTTGGGTTCACCTACTATCCCTACTCTTTCCTCAGCTTGGTCTACCTTGCTTTGGGTCCCAGCTAAGCAGCCCTCTGGTTCTGTCCTAGCCCCGAGTCCAGTTGATACTTCTGCCCTCATCTCCCAGAGTGCAAAGCGTGGTCGTTCTCGCCTTAGAACCTCGGGTAGGCCCCGTCTGAAGTGTACATTTTGTAACAAGTTGGGTCATACTGAGGATCGATGTTGGACCAAACATGGTCGTCCTCCATGGGCTACCAATGTTGCCCAGGCTGCTATACCTGATTTCCCTAAGCCTTCTGCACCACCGACCCTATCTCTGGCTGCCTATGCAGATTTTCTGAAATGGTTTGAGCAACAGTAAGCTTCTAACTCTACTGCATCTATTGAGCACGCTGGTAATGCATTTGCTTGTCTCTCTCAATCACCATCCTTAGGTCATTGGGTCCTTGACTCTAGTGCATCTGACCATATCTCTGATAATAAACGTCTTTTCTCTAAATTTTCTAACTCTGGCTATTTACCTATAATTACTTTAGCAAATGGTTCCCAAACACAACCCGAAGGGATTGGCATTGTCCATCCCCTCCCTTCTCTGTCTGTTAATTCTATTCTTTATGTCCTTGGATGTCCTTTTAATTTACTATCTATTAGTCGTTTGACACATTCTTTAGATTGTCGCATTAGTTTCACTAAAGACTCTGTCATTTTGCAGGACCAGAGTTCGGGACGGATGATTGGCACTAGATGTGAGTCTAATAGCCTTTACCAACTCTCTATCACCTCTCGTGTGTGCTCTGTTACAGATTCCCCTCTCACCATCCATGCTCAGTTGGGTTATCTTAACCTTGCTAAACTACAACAAGTGGTGCCAAACTTTTCTAAGTTATCTAGTTTACCTTGTGAGTCGTGTCAACTTGGTAAACACACCCATAGTCTGTTTCCCGATAGAGTGTGTCGTTGAGCTATGTCTCCTTTTGCTTTAGTACATTATGATATTTAGGGTCCTAGTCATGTTGAGTCTACTTTTGGGTCCAAATAATTTGTTACTTTCATTGATGATTATTCTCGGTGTACTTAGTTATTTTTAATGAAAAATATATCAGAGTTGTTTTCAATTTTTCAGACCTTTTATCATGAAATAAAAACTCATTTTGGTGTTCTGATTCGTATTTTGCGTAGTGACAATGCCCGTGAATTTTTATCCAGACTTTTCAAACTTTTATGGCATCTCATGGCATTCTTCACCAAACATCGTGTGCCTATACCCCTCAATAAAATGGGGTTACTGAGTGCAAAAATAGACATCTTATTGAAACAACTCAGACCCTTTTGTATCATAGTTGTGTTCCCTTCCATTTTTGGGGTGATGCGGTTCTCACTGCTTGTTATTTGATTAATCGTATGTCATCTTCTATTCTTGATAACCGGGTACCCCATTCTGTTTTGTTCCCTCACCAACCCCTCCACTCTCTTCTGCCTCGTGTCTTCGGGTCGACATGTTTTGCAATAATGTCACTTCAGGTCTTGACAAACTATCTGCTCGCTTCATCAAGTGTATTTTTCTTAGTTACCATCGGTCTCAAGAGGGTTATCGGTGTTTTTCATCTACTCTTAATCGTTATCTAGTCTCTGTCGATGTCACATTCTTCGAGTCTGTTCCTTCTTTGAGTCTCCTGACCTGCCACTTACACCCATCACTGAGGTCCTCTCTATTTTTCCTCCTCTTGTCCCTGTTGACCCTACTCCCTCACCACCTTCCCCTGTTAGTGCCCCGATCCCTACTACTAGCCCTATCCAGGTCTATCATCGTTGGCCACAGTCACCACCACTGCTGCCACCACCATCAGAGGTTGTAGAGATTACTGAGGCCTCTGTGGACTCTCATCTGGCACCACCTCCTTTACTAGCTTCGGAACTGCCTTTCGCGTTAGACCTTCACATTGCTCTTCGTAAAAGTATTAGATCCACTCATAACCCTTCTCCTCACTATGTTACTCTAAGTTACTATTGTCTCTCTTTATTGCATTATACTTGCCTTTTCACCTTGTTTTCTGTGTCTATTCCTAAATCTCTAGGTGAAGCATTATCCAATCCTGGATGGCGACAAGTAATGATTGATGAAATGTGTGTACTTCAGAGAAGTGGTACTTGGAAACTTATTCCTCTTCCTCTTGGGAAGTCTGTTGTCGGTTGCCGGTGGATTCATACAGTCAATGTTGGCCTTAATGGCATTCTTGATCGCCTAAAGGCTCGTTTGGTGGCGGAAGGGTATATCCAGATATTTAGTTTGAATTATGGCAACACTTTCTCACCAGTGGCGAAGATGACTTCTGTTCGGATTTTTCTGTCTTTGGCCACTATTCGTCATTGGTCCTTTCATCAGCTGGATATCAAGAATGTTTTTCTTCATGGTGATCTGGAAGAAGAAGTCTACATGGAGCAACCTCTAGGGTTTGTTGCTCAGGGGGAGTCTTCTGGTCTCGGCTGTTTTCTACACAAGTCCTTGTATGGTCTCAAACAATCTCCCTAGGCTTGGTTTGGTCGTTTTAGTACTGTTGTTCAGTAGTTTGGTATGACTTGCAGTGAGGCTGACCACTCTGTCTTCTATCGCCATACAGTCTGAAGTTGTATCTATTTGATTGTGTATGTGAACGACATTGTTATCATATGCAACGATCACCAAGGTATAACTCAGATAAAATAGCACCTCTGTCATCACTTTCAGACCAAAAATCTTGGCAAACTTCATTATTTCTTGGGAATTGAAGTGGCACAATCCAAGGATGGCATAGTAATCTCACAAAGGAAGTATGTTATGGACATTCTTGAGGAAACATAACTATTGAATGCAAAGCCAGTTGACACCTCTATGGATCCCAATGTTAGACTTTTACCAGATCAAGGGGAGCCACTTTTAGACTAAGGAAGATATAGACGATTGGTTGGAAAACTTAACTATCTTACTGTTACCCGTCCAGATATCTCATTTGCTATGAGTGTAGTAAGTCAATTTCTAAACTCACCTTGTGAAGGACATTGAGATGCAGTGATTCGTATTCTCAGATATATTAAAGGAGCTCTAGGAAAAGGCTTTGTCTATGAAGATAAAGGACACACTCAGATTGTAGGGTACTCAAATGCTGATTGGGCAGGTTTTCCTACTGATAGGAGATTCACTTCTGGTTATTGTGTATCTATTGGGGGTAATCTGATTTTCTGGAAGAGTAAGAAACAAAATGTGGTTGCAAGATTAAGTGCTGAAGCAGAATATCGAGCCATGTCCTTAGCTACTTGTGAGCTCATTTAGTTAAAACACCTTCTTAAAGAGTTTCAGTT
Organism: Ormosia emarginata; assembly: GCA_029884605.1. NCBI lineage: Eukaryota > Viridiplantae > Streptophyta > Magnoliopsida > Fabales > Fabaceae > Ormosia > Ormosia emarginata. The sequence continues at coordinate 16,348,199 of JAQQTP010000062.1, read as the reverse complement.
TGGAAACGTTATGCAAATGACTCTTATTTGTGATAACCAAGCTGCATTGCATATCACTTCCAATCCAGTATTTTATGAGAGGACCAAACACATTGAGATAGACTGTCACTTTATTAGAGAGAAGATCTTGTCTGGAGACATCACCACTAGTTTTGTCAATTCAAATGATCAACTAATATATATTTTAACTAAGTCTTTGAGAGGTCCTCAAATAAACTATATTTGTAACAAGCTTGGTGCATATGACTTATATGCTCCAGCTTGAGGGGGAGTATTGAAAAATGTGTAAATATCTTTTGTATTTATGTAGTTTCCTTGTATAGGCTAATCAAATCACAACAATAATCTTTATATTTATTATCATAGATCTATATAAATAGCTCTCCGTATGTAGTTTAGACACGCGGTTTCTTTATATGTCTCTCTCTTTTCTCTCTTTCAACAGTTGTGATGCTTCGGCTGGTGGTTTACGCGAGGGGGATGACAGCGCGTGGTGGTGGCTCACGGATCTGGGTTGCGACTGGCTTGGACGTACAGGGGTGGTGGAATGAGATAGCGAAAGGCGATGCAGACAAGGGGATATGGTGGTTTGATTCAGTGCAGTGGGTCACCGGTTTGATGGGCGCGGTTGAGGGTGGTAACGCACAGGATCTGGGTTGTTGGCGCAGCGCGGTGGTGGACGACTGACGAATGATCTGGGCAAAGGTGCATGACGGCTCATTTGTGGTTCAACAGTGGTGTTGGTCTAAACGCATTGTGGGTGGTTTGTTTAAACAGCAACACTGAGTTTGATTTGCAGTGGTGGCAAGTGGGTTTGATGGTTTTTTTGAATGATGGCATGGGTCCAAGTTTGAAGGTAGGTTTGGCTCTGTATTGGGGTTTGATTTTGTATTGGGTTTTCTCGGTAGGTGCGGGTGTTGATGATGAAGGATGGTGTGTGGTGGTCACGCCTATGTCTATGGTAAGTAGGGTTTGGGGTCGCTAATGAAGGGAGTGATGGGTTACGTTGCGGGCTGCACTTGGTTTGAAAGTGGTGGTGACATTGGCAGGGATGATGGTGGTTTGCTGCAAGTGATTTTGTATGGCATATGTTGGTTGTGGGTTAAGGTTGCTGGTGATGTAGGTGGTGACTGCTAATAAGTTGAAAGTGGTGGTTGCTAATGGTGAACGTTGGAGGAAGAGGATTTTCGTGTGAAGGCTCTGTGTGAAGATTGGAAGGAATTTTTGTGTGATTGATCTTTGTTCCTTGCTCTCTCCTCTGCTTAGGATTTATAGGGTTAAACCTACAAGAAATTTCTCCCTAACTCCTGATGATTGGAAGACAAATTATGGAAGAAATCCTGTCAGAGATTTCAATCAAAACTGAAAAGGAAAGTTGCCATGTTTGAGGTCTAAGGTTTGGAGGATGATGGTAGCTAGGGTTCTTGGGCTACAGCAACAAGAAAGGAATTAGGTCATGGGTTGAGAAGGAAATTTGGTCATGGGTTGACCCGTAGTTTTTTTAATTTTTTATATTTTATATTCTTTAATTCTTTATTTATTCTTAAAAGCAAATTCATCATCATTTTCCTTGTTCTTTTTTCTAAAATCTAAACTAAGGCGGGCCATATGTCTGGGCCTTAGGAAAATTTGAATTAAAGCAAAAGATTAGGGCAAAATAAAATTCATTTTAACAAAAGGTTTTAATGAACCAAACACCTTGATAAAATAAATAAAAATAAGAATAAAAAATATGAAAAAAATTGAGTATCAACAGCTGTCCCCCTTTACTTTACATTTATAAATGGAAAGCAAAAGAATTGATTCAATTTTATCCATGAAAATTTTCCTGTGAGGATCAATGCAAAAACAAGGTAAAAATGCGGGATATGAGGACCCCGAAAGGTATAGGCCATGAGTATATGGACTCAGAGACCTAAAGAAAATAGGTACGGGGACCCGGAAACTCAAAGGCAATGGGTACGAAGACCTGTTGGAATTTGATAGAAAGATAAAAAACTTACGAAATCAAGTATCCATCGAAGCTTGACAGGAATAAGCTAAAAAGCTTGCAGAGTCGGGTATCCGCCGAGACTTAAAGACAGAAAGATAAAAAGATAGAAAACTTATGGAGTTGGGTATCCACCAAAACTTAACAGAAAGCGAAAAGTAAAAAGCTCTCAGAGTCGGATATCCGCCGAAGCCTAACAGAAGACTTAAAGGCAATTGGTGTGGGAACCCAAAAAAGTTAAAGGCAATGGGTACGAAGTCCCAGAAACTAAAGATAGTGGGTACGAGGACCCGAAAGTGTGAAGACAATGGGTACGAGGACCCTGAAACTAAAGATAGTGGGTACGGGTACCCAGAAACTAAAGACGGTGGGTACAGGGATCCAAAATTAAAGACGATGGGTACGAGGACCCTGAAACTAAAGACAGTGGTACGGTGACCTGTAAATCAAGGATAGTGGGTACGGGGACCCGAAAATTAAAGATGGTGGATATGGGGACCCAAAAATTAAAGACGATGGGTACGAGGATGCTAAAACCAAAGACAGTGGATACGTGGACCCGAAAATTAAAAACGATGGGTATGAGGACCTTGAAACCAAAGAAAAGTGGGTACGGGGACCCGAGAATTAAAGACAATGGGTACAAGGACCTTGAAACTAAAGACAGTGGGTACAGGGACCAGAAAATTAAAGACGATGGATGCGAGGATGCTGAAACTAAAGACGGTAGGTATGGGGACCCGAACATTAAAGGCGATTGGCATGATGCCTTGAGTTGCCATGGAAAAGTAATTAGTGAAAGGTAACAAGTATAAGGCCCAAGAAAGAAGGGCAATGAGTATAAGACTCTAGCTTGCAGTGGAAACTTAAAGGCAATGAGTGCGGGGACCCAAAAATTAAAGACAATTGGCATAAGGCTCTGACTTGTCGTGGAAGCAAAAAACAACGGGTGTAGGGACCCAAAAATTAAAAGCAATGGGCATAAGACCCTGACTTGTTGCAAAAGCTAAAAGCAACGAGTATGGGGACCTAAAAAGAAAAAGACAATGGGCATAACACCCTAGTTTGAATGAAAACAACAAGTTGGACTTGTTGTGACTTTTTTAAAAGCTTAAAAATACTTTATGTCACATAAATGCATCAAGATAATGAAAAGATCTGGTCAATCACATAAAGACTTAGAGTTAATTTTAAGTATTAAAAAATTCTTTCTAATCTAGTCGCACAAATTGATAAGTCAAATATGCAAAAAAATAAATTAAATAAATAACTAAAATAAAATATAAATTAAAAGAAAGCAAATATATAAATGATGTTTCTATTAGATATAAAATGACTAAGGGTCAGAATCCATCAAAATTAATTTTAACATTAACTATGTCAAATTATAATATCTAAATAATTTATCTCATGAACATCTAGTGGCAAAGCATGTGCTCATGGAAAATTTATCAATGAAGCACTAAAATAATAATTATGTGTATGATAAAAAAAATTTAATTAATAGTAAATTATTAAATCATCAAATGTATCCCTAAAAAGAAATCACAATTAATATCCAATAATTACCACCAATACTTAGATAACACGAATAAATTACAAAACATGAAAAAATATGATTGAACTCATTTAAAAATTTATTCATATAATCGATAAAAAATAAAATTAATATACATTAATCTTAAAATTGAGTAAAAGTAATTTAACATAATAATACTAAAATAATCAATATTTTATCATCTCTTTAATATAAAAAATTTAACAAAATATAAAAAAATTAGAACACAACAAATTTATTTTATTAATATTCTTCATTGACATTTTTCTTCTTCTTTTCTACAATTTTTTCCATTGCTGTGCCGCTCTCTGTCACTGTGCTGCGCGTCTCCAATCTGTTCTGCGGCGCTACTGTGTTTTTCCTCCGCAATTCTGATGTGTCAATTCCTTTTTGTGCTGCCCCCGTTTATAATGTTGCTTTAGGTTACTTTCTTTTATTAACCGTGGGCTTTTTCTCTTCTTTGCATGTGGGTCTATCTTCCTTGGCCTTTTAAATTTTGTTGTCTTTTACCTTTTGATTTGCTTATGCTGCACTGTAGGACTTTTGCACCACCTCTTAATTGTTTTATTCCAAAGTTTATTTAATAATGGAACCCACTACTTTGACTTCCATCTTCAATTTTTTTCTTGAATTTTTGTTCTCCACTTGATCCAGCTGATCACTTCTTTCTTTTAATTTATCTCCCATTTAATTATTGATGTAGTCATGGCCTCACTTGGCTCATAACAAGTGGTTGGGTCATATTTTTATAGGAAAAAAATAATTTTATATTTTTTTAGAGATATCGGTATTGTATATATCTTTTTTAAATATATATAATTGAGAAAAAATAATAATAATAAAAATAAGTACGATAAATAGTATTAGATGATGTATTAAAATGAAGTGTATACACTATTTGTAGTAAGAATATCGAGTTAATTTTTATATGCTCACTTCTTTAAATTTTGTAATTATAATAATAATTAAATAAAATTAACTTTTCTCAATAATTAAATAATAATATCATAAAATTATTAAAATTAATTATATTGAGTTATAATAATACTTATTTTTTTATATAAAAATATATATAAAAATTAAGTTATTATCATAACTCTTAATCAACTTATTTTTAATTACTAGTAATGAAAGCAACTTAAAACAAAACTCAGTAAAAATCATCATACTCAATAATATTATTCATGTATCAAAACACCACAATTGCCACAAAAATTCTACCATCATCAAACTCAGTGTGTGAATAATATAGCTACTACAACATATACTCATTGTCTTCACATATCACAACTATAATCCCCATCAGAAAACATCTTTCAACTAAATACAATCTTCACAAGACTTGCACTCAACAATGAAAATCACTCAGAAGTACGGTGTCACTCATAGCAAGTATATGTGAGTAGAGTAGTAGGCACAAATCAAAACAAATATCTCACATATAAAATGTTAAAAAGAACGTTGAAAAAATAGAACAAATATCGTTTCATGAAAAGAAGTCAAGAAAAAATTTTACATTACACCTTAAGATTAGTCATGTACATTGGAAGAACCATGCAATTCCTTAAGATCAAATAGGACTTTATTAAGCTTGTAATGTGAGTAAGGGAAAAATATGAAGGCTAAAGGAAACAATAAAAATTAAAAGTGTTTCAAGAATATTTATAAGCATGATTTTCACACTTTTAACACAATTTCTTTACATTCTTTAAATCATTTTTTTAAAAAAACTCTTAAACTAGATTTTTTTTCTCAATTTTTCTAACTTTGTAGCTTTTCAGATTTTTTTCCTTTTCTTTTTCTTTTTTTCTTGTACTTTCACTTTGCCTTTTTTTTCATTTTTCTTTTTTTTTCTTCCCTTATACATTTTAATATTGCAATAATATTGCTTCTTTCAATATATAGGCTTAAAGGGGTGACTAGCGACATTATGTGAAAGAATAAAAATATTATTTCAATGCTCAAAATAAGAAACATGACCTAATATTATCTCTCAAAGAAACACATAATTTTACCAACTTCCATGACATCAGATTAAATACAAAAACTTCTCTTTAGCCAAAAATAGTAATAATGAAACGATCTAATGAGGAGAAAAAATTATGAGCACTAACAAGAAATATTAGAAGGTCTAGAAAATACTCTCACAATAAAAATGAGTGGCTCAAAACTCACTTGACAAAAATATGGTGTCCACATGTTCTCATCAAGTTATCTAATTATTTCAATTTTTCAACAAAAAGACATGCAAAAGCAGCTATGAATAATGTGAAACAAGTTGAGCAAGATGATAACAAAAATTTTTCTCACAAAAGAGGCATAATGATAACATGACTAAAATTGAAGTAACTCTCACCCCCAATCAAAACCAAACATTGTCCTCAATGTTTTAAATTAAATCCAGACTTACGAAATAATCACCAACATGCATCAAAAAAATTATTAGGATAAAATAAATAGAGTAATGGGAAGGAGTCACAAACCCAAAATGCTTAGCAATTAAAAAGAGAAAACAAGAAGAGGATAACTACATTCCTGATAATGGTTAGCAATGACAAAAATAATAAAAATAAAATATAAAGTAAAATAAAATAAAATAAACAAACATGCAAACTAAACATTTTTTTTTGGATTTTGATTTTTTTAAATTTTTTTATGGCCAATATTATTTACATTCTCATACAAAGGTTCTGAAATTTGGGAGACACTTAATCCGACTCAATGAAAACAAAACTCAAACTAAAAACTTACCTCAGTTTTGGTAGACACTTAATCCGACTCAATGAAAACAAAACTCAAACTAAAAACTTACCTCAGTTTTGGTAGATAGGATCGTCTACCAAAGTGTCTTCTATATTTGGATCCTTCAGCTCAAGGTACGGCTTCAATCGTTAACCATTTACCTTAAAAATATTATCATCTTTGAGATTCTCTATCTCAACAACATCATGAGCGTAGACAGTCCTCATAACATATGAGACAAACTACCAGGATCTCAATTTACTTAAAAATAAATACAAAAGAGAGTTATACAAAAGGACTTTTTGACCAGATTGAAAAAATTTCCTAAAGATATAAGTATCATGCACTCTCTTCATCATATCATTATAAGACTTTGCACACTCATAAGCATGATTACAAATTTCTTCCAGTTTATTGAGATTAAGTTTTCTTTGATTACCAGCCTTATCCAACTCAAAATTAAGATACTTGATAGCCCGATATGCTCTATGTTCCAACTCAACGGGGAGATAACAAGCCTTACCATAAACAAATCTATATGGAGACATCCCAATAAGAGTTTTAAATGTCATGTGGTATGCCCACAATGCATCATCTAGTAGTAAAGACCAGTCTTTCCTAGAGGGGTTTACAGTTTCCTCCAAAATTCTTTTAATCTCACTATTAAATACCTCAACTTGACTACTAGTTTGCGGGTAATAAAGGGTAGCTACCTTATGAGTGATGTCATACTTTTTCATTAAATGCTTCAATGACCTATTGCAAAAATGCTTGCCCCCATCACTAATGATAGCCCGTGGTGTCCCAAAACGAGCAAAAATATTTTCTTTCAAAAATTGGACAACCACCTTATGGTCATTGCTTCTATATGCTCTTGCCTCAACCCATTTAGAAACATAGTCAACACCAACAAGAATATATAGATAACCAAAAGAGTTAGGAAATGGTCTCATAAAATCAATACCATGAACATCAAATATGTCAACAATCAACATATAATTCAATGACATCATATTTTTCTTACCAATGCTCCCTAACTTTTGGCATCTTTCACAAGCAGAACAATAAACATAAGAATCATGAAAAATAGAAGGCCAATAAAAATCACATTGAAAAATTTTGGCGATTGTTTTCCTAGAGCTAAAATGCCCACCACATGCACGATCATGACAAAAAGATATGATACTTTGTTGTTCCCATTCAAGAATGCATCTTCTAATAATCTGATCAGGACAATATTTAAACAAGTATGAATCATCCAAAAAAAAATGCTTTACTTGAGACAAGAACTTCAATCTATCCTATTTAGACCAATGCAATGACATTTGCAAAGTAACCAAATAATTTACAATATCAACATACCATGGCGTTTGTGAAACAAGCAACAACTGCTCATCCGGAAAAGATTCTATAATAGGAGAAGTATCATTATCATACTCAACAACCAATTTAGACAAATGATAAAAAACCACATTCTCAACACCCTTTTTATCCCTGATTTCAATGTCAAATTCTTGTAAAAGTAAAACCCACATAATAAGTCTAGCTTTTGCAAACAAATATTTCAATGCAGCATTATCAGAATATATCACAACTTTTGATCCATTAACATATGATCTAAATTTGTCTAAAGTAAATATAATAGCTAACAATTCTTTTTTAGTGGTGGAATAATTCAATTGGGCAACATTCAAAGTCTTACCGGCATAACAAATCACATGAAGCAACTTATTCACTCTTTGCCCCAAGACAACACCAATAGTATAATCAGAAGCATCACATATAATCTCCAAAGGTAAACTCCAATTAGGTGACTTAATAATTGGAGCAAAAGTTAATTCAAGTTTCAGATTATTAAAAGATTATAAGCATTCATCATAAAAAATAAATGGAACATCCTTACCAAGAATGTTGCATAATGGCCTTCCTACATTGCTGAAATCCTTGATGAACCTCGTGTAGAAACCTATGTGTCCTAGAAAAGATCTAATTTCTTTCACAGATTTAAGGGGAGGAAGATTAGAAATCAAGTCAACTTTAGCCTTATCAACCTCAATGCCATCTTTAGATATGACGTGACCAAACACAATACTCCTTTTAAACATAAAATGACATTTTTCCTAATTAAGCACAATATTCTTTTGTTTACACCTAGGCAAAACCAAAGACAAGTGATGCAAACAACATCAAAAGTAGATTCAAAAATAGAAAAGTCATCCATAAACACTTCAAAAAATTCACCAACCATATCAAAAAAAATACTAATCATACATCTTTAGAAGGTAGTAGGTGCATTACATAACCCAAAAGGCATGCGACGATATGCAAAAGTACCAAATAGATATATAAAAATAGTCTTTTCTTGATCTTTAGATATAATGAAAATCTGATTATACCCTGAATATCTATCTAGAAAACAATAATAGTTATGACTAGCAAGTCTTTCCAACATTTGATTAATAAAAGAGAGAGGAAAATGATCTTTTCTAGTTATAGCATTCAATTTCCTATAATCAATACACACTCTCCACCCCATTTGTACCCTAGTTGGAACTAACTCATTGACCTCATTTTCAATCACAGTTATTCCAGACTTCTTAGGCACAACCTGCACAGGACTAACCCATTTACTATCAGAGATATGTTAGATAATTCCTACATCTAACAATTTCAACACCTATTTTCTAACTACTTCTTATATGACTTAGTTCAAACGCCTTTGGGCCTCACGAGTAGCTTTAGCACCCTCCTCTAAATGAATTATATGCATCACTACCAAAGGACTAATACCCTTAATATCTGTAACTAACCATCCTATAACTTCCTTATGCTCTTTCAACATGTCCACTAACTGATGTTCCTGGGACTCATCTAAATCAGAATCATTAGTGCCTAAAAACACATACTTGAGAGTGTTCAGCAAGGGCTTCATCTCTAACTTTGATGGCTCTACAATGGATGGCAAAGGTGGGGATGAAGACAAGATGATTGGCTGGACTATGGGTTGCCATCTATCCACACTCATCAGAGGAACAAAATCTAACAAAGAATTTGTATCCCTAATGACTGAATCAATATCAAAATCAAAATTAAAATAATTCAAACATACCAATAATGGATCATCACAACTAGAATGCATAAATGAGTCATGAGCTGAATTATCAATTAAATTCAATTCATGTACCTCATTATCATTATCTTCAGGCATTTGTTTACTAATATGAAAAATATTAAGCTCAACAGTCATGTTCTCAAATGATAGTTTCATCACACCACTCCTACAATTAATCAATGCATTGGATGTAGCAAGGAATGGACGATCCAAAATAACATGAATTGGGGGATAGGGACAAATAGGCTCAGTATTAAGCACAACAAAGTTAATAGGAAGAAGAAATTCTCAATTTTTATTAACACATCCTCAACAATGCCCCTAGGATATTTAACAGATCTATCAGCTAATTGGAGAGTCATCTTAGTTGGTTTCAACTCCCCTAAACCCAACTGCAAGTAAACATAATAAGGCAACAAATTAACACTTGCACCTAGATCTAGTAAAGCTCTCTCAACATGATGATCCCCAATTTTAAAAGCAAAAGTAGGTGATCTAAGATCTTTATACTTAACAAGATGTTTATTGACAATCACAGAACTTACCTGCTCTGTCAAAAAAGCCTTCTTAGGAACATTAGACTTCCTCTTCACAGTGAAAAAATCCTTCAAGAATTTAGCATATGCAGACACTTGTCTAATAGCATAAAAAAAGATAAGTTAATTTGCACCTATTTAAAAATTTCTAAAATATCACCTACAGCACAGTGCTCTTGAGGTTTACTAATATGTGAGGAAAAGAGGTCCTAGACACATACTCATTAACTTCAGGCTCTACAACTTTAGGAGTAGACATATTAAGCTTTGAGGGCATATTATCCTTATCTAAATTATTCATATCCCTAGAACTACTGGCTTCTAACTTCTTATTATCCCTCACAGGCTCTACAATATGATTATCTATTTGCTTCCCAGACCTAAGGGTGGTGATAAATTGAACATGCTCATTTTTTCTATTAAAACTACATGTTTCATGAACTGCATACTGTCCTTTGGAATTAGGAATAGGTTGACTAGGGAACTTTCCTCTTTCTCTTTTTGCCATTTGACTGGCCAACTGACCTATCTGAACTTCTAACTTTGCTATAGCATTAGTGTGCACTTGGGTAACATTCTTTATGTCTTGAATGGAATTGGTAGTCACTTGGCTGATATTTCTCATCTCTTACATAAATTGGCTAAGAGTTTCCTCCAGTGATGACTGTTGCTTAGACTGACCTGTTCCTTGATTTGGGAAATTTGATGACTGTTGGTATCCTTAGTTAGGCTGTTGGAACTGAGTCTGATGCTCCATAGGTTGACCACCTAAGTTACCTAAAAGATTATTTTGCTTCCAAGAAAAATTAGGGTGATTTCGCCAATTAGGATTATAAGTATTTGAAGAGGTATTAGCAAAAGATCTCCCTATTACGTTTCCTTGCCCAGCAAAACAATCATTGTTAGGTGCAAAAGAAGAACACATAGAAGAAACATATATATTACTTCCACAAAATGCACAATTTTCCTGTTAGACACTATTAACCTGACCAACTCCTTTATTGAGTGATAGGGACTTAACTTCATGTGCAATATCATCTAGTCTAGCTTTGATATCTATATCCTCAGTAACCTCATATAAACCTCCATTCTTAGGTTGATTTGATCTATCACTACGATTAGTAAAGTCCTACTGTTGAGAATTTTCAAACAAATCCTCAAAAAATTGATAATCATCCTGTGCATTCAAATTCAAAAATATGCCACCATTCATAGATTCAACTAAACCCTTATTAGATTGTGTCAACCCATTATAAAAATACTGCACAAAGCGCCATTTTTCAAAACCATGGTGAGGGCACCTCACAAGCAAATCTTTAAACCTCTCCCAACTTTCAAAGAATTTTTATAGTCTTCTTGACCAAAATATGAAATTTCCCTTCTCAAAGAATTTGTTTTGGACATGAGAAAAATTTAGATAAAAACTTTTGGCTCAAAATTTTCCATGAAGTAATAGAGTTAAAAAGTAAAGAATTTAGCCAAATTTTTGTTTTATCTTTCAATGAAAAAGGAAAAAGACACAAATGTACAGATTTTGCAGAAAAATTTTAAAATTTAAATGTTTCACAAATTTCTAAAAAATCATTGACATGCAAATATGAGTCTTCCCTATTTAAGCCATGAAAAAATAGAAGCAGATTGATAACTTGAGGTTTAATCTCAAAATGAGAAGTCGTAATAGCAGGCAAAACAATGCATGAAGTTGGATTTATAGATATTTGACAAAATAATTTTCTAAGTGATCTAACATCATCTCCTTGTACAGTCACATCCATCTCTGTTATGGGTTCTATATTAACTCTCACTAATCTATGTGTATGATCACGAACCCAAACTGTCATGTAATGTTCAAACAACAAAAAATAAAATTAAAGAAAATAGAGCAATTAAATTTAAAATTAAAATAAAATAAAATAAGGCAAATTAAAAATAAATTTTAAAAAATAAAATAAAATAAAATCAACTAGTAGAAGAGAAAAATTTAACAAAAACTTAGCTTTAACTAACTGGATCCTCGACAATGACACCAAAAAATTATTGTAACTTTTTTAAAAGCCTAAAAATCCTCGCAAGTGCAAGAGCCATACCGAAGTACAATTGAGTAAGTACGAGACCGATCTCACAAAAACTTAGAGTTAATTTTAAGTATTGAAAAATTCTTTCTAATCTAGTTGCACAAATTAATGAGTCAAATATGCAAAAATTAAATTAAATAAATAAATAAAATAAAATACAAATTAAAAGAAAGCAAATATATAAATGAGATTTTACCAGATGTAAAATGATTAAGAGTCAAAATCTACCAAGATTAATTTTAACATTAATTATACCAAATTATATTATCTAAATAATTTATCTCATAAACATCTAATGACAAAATATATACTTTACGAAAAATCTATCAATGAAGACTAAAATAATAATTATGTGTATGATCAAATTTCCTTAATTAATAGTAAATTATCAAATCATCAAATATATTACTTAAAAAAAATCATAATTGATATCCAACAATTATTATTAACAATCGATAACACAAATAAATTATAAAATATGAGAAAAATATAACTGAATTTATCTAAAAATTTATTCATATAATCTAATAAAAAATAAAACTAATATACTTTAAATTTTAAAATTAGAAAAATAATTTAACATAATAATACTAAATTAATAAAAAATTTATCATCCTTTTAATATATAAAATTTAATAAGACATAAAAAAAAATAAAACACAATAAATTTATCTCACTAATAATCTCTAACACTTCTCTTCTTCTTCTCTGCAATTTTTTCCACTGCTGTGCCGCTCTTCGGCACTGTGCTGTACGTCTCCAATCTATTCTGCGGCGCTATTGTGTTTTTCCTCCTCAATTCTGTTGTGTCAATTCCTTTTCAGCGTCACTGTGCTGCTCCCTTTTATAACGTTGCTTTAGGTTACTTTCTTTTATTAACCGTGGGCTTTTTCTATTCTTTGCATGTGGGCTTATCTTCTTGGCCTTTTAAATTTTGTTGTCTTTCACCTTTTGATTTGCTTATGCTGCACCGTAGGACTTTTGCACCACTCCAAAGTTTAGTTGATAATGGGACCCACTACTTTGACTTCCATCGTCAATTTTTTTCTTTGAATTTTTGTTCTACACGTGATCCGGCTGATCACTTCTTTCTTTTAATTTATCTCACTTTTAATTATTGATGTAGTCATAGCCTCGCTTGCTGTGGTTGTGTCATATCTTTTATATGTTCACTTTTTTAAATCTTGTAATTATAATAATAATTAAATAAAATTAACTTCTTCAATAATTAAATAATAATATCATAAAATTATTAAAATTAATTATATTAAATTATAATAATGCTTATTTTTTAATAAATATATATATATATATATATATAAATTAAGTTATTATCATGACCTTTATAAGTTAAGGTTAGCAAATCGAAATAATGTATTATGTAATGCATACTTCAAATATATGAGAATATGAAAAATCCTTTTATTTTCTTTTTTGTGTGTTTTTTTGTTTATCTCTATGACTCCTGAGGACATGATCACAATCATTTTCAAAGATGAGCTAGAATGAGATCTATTGGCAACCCTTTATTTGTCCATTCAACTAATGGTTTAAATGTTTGACTGAGATGACCCTTGAGATGCGCATTAGATGTGATAATGACCTGGTTATTCGTCATTTTTTTCACGACATTATTGGGAGTTTATTGTAATTCCAATACCTTTCAAGTCATTAGTAATTCTCAGTGCTCTAATAATAATATCACATATTTCACATTCCAATATATGTTCATTAGAAAAATACATATTGAGTTAAAGAAGAGACAAAAGTGAAAACATGACAATATTGCATTAAAATAGAAATGGTAAAAAGAAAGTAATACTTTGGTTATCAATATAAAATTTACAGAGAGATGGTAAGGGTAGGGTTGTCAAAACGGGTTGACCCGACTCATTCGGGTCATATAAGTTTCGGGCTGACATTTTCCTAGTCCAGCTCAACTCATTTAGCCTTATGTAGTGTTAAAAAAAGGGCTGGTCCGCCTTTTCGGGCCATGTAAGTTTTAGGCTGACACTTTACTAGCCCAGCCAGTCTATTTTGTCGGACTATGGGCTGACTCATTTTGACACCCTAGGTGAGGGTAAAGGTTTTCTGTTCTTCTAGTGAAGCCCTTTAACATAATCAGTGCCAATCCTCTGCATACCCGATTTGAACACCCATTAACCAACCTTTGAGGACCTTTATTGCCCTAGTTGGGGGTATATGGGCTGCCCCAATATGAAAATTTAGTTTGCTCTAGTGCATAGGTTTGGTCCACCCTAGCGTGGAGACTTAGTTGTTTAGGTTCCACTCCTTTTGTCATATCAAGCACTATCGTCATTTCATTTCTGGACCTTAATGTTTACCTAGGTTGCTTTTTCAAGTTTTCAACCTACCAGGTCACTCTAACTTTTGCTTAGGCAGCCTTTTCAAGTTTTCAACCTAGCGAGCCATGCTTTTTCCTTTTTTTTTTTGTATGTAGGAGCAAGGAATTGAAAAACTCAAAAGAGCATGAACCTTTTGTCTTAAAATTAAAGTTAATGAAAATGAAAACAACCCTTCATTGATCAGGATGGACTTTTTGAGGCTTGTAATGTGGCCAAGGTTAAGGGTTATAAAAGGAAGGATATAAGACTCAAACAAGTGTTTAAGGGTTGAATGAGACCAATGATCTTTAGTAAACTTTGTCAATTTCCTTTGACATTATCAAGAACACTAACACTTCTTGCTTACTTTTTCACTTCATCATTTGCCTTTGCTATAATTCATTTCATTTTCCATCATCATCATCATCATCATCATCATCATCATCATCATCATCATCACCATCTCATCATCATCATCTTCATCAATCATCACATTTTTTCTTCTTTATGCTTCTTCTTCTTCTTCTTCTTCTTCTTCTTCTTCTTTAGAAATCACATTTTTTTACTTTATGCTAACCCCTAGTGTAGGGGTGATCCTTGTCTAAGGTTCTTTAAAGAAATTTTTCAAGCTCACAAATGGGGGTAACAAGGGATGATGATATTTTGTAAAGGATAGAAAAAGATAGTCAATTTTCATTTTCAAATCATGATTGCTTATTTTCAAAATTTTAATTTCAAGACAAAAAGATATTGCACACAAAGTGATTACTTATTTGTTCTTTTTCAAAAATCCTTCTTCCAATTGCTTAGTGACTTCCTCTTTGATCTTTTAAGACATTTCAAGGTGCATTCTCCCCAATTTCTGTTTCTCCGCCTCAGTATTAGGATATAGCGGAATTTTGTGAGAAACTGTGCTCGATTTCTAGGCATGTCTTGGTACGACCATGCGAAAAATGTCGCAATAATCAGATAAGAACTTGATCAACTTGCTTCACTCATCTTCTTTCATGAAAGTACCAATTTTGACTTATTTCTTATCATTTTCAACCCCTAAGTTAATTACTTCAACGGGTTCCTCACAGGGTTGGATTTCTTTGGCTTCTTGTTCTAGTAACCTCACTAGCTCAAGCGAAGTATCCTAATCATCCTCATTATCCTTATCGGCATGATTAACATGGTGTTCAAAATTATATTATGAGATTCTGACACTGCCACTTTTAAGAGAGTCACTTTTAGATCTGCATTAAGTGATGTTAACACAAGAAAGATGAAATGAATAGAAGGTCATTATAATGGTGGGATGAAAGCTATGGGATGAGAAATTAGAAAACTTAAAATGCATTTTATTAATAACAATTATTGGAAAAGAAATATATAAGTTTGTTTTACAAAAAAGGTCATCCTAAAGCCTTGGGCAAAGCTAAAGGATTAGCACTATAAAATTACTTTGAAGGAGACTCCAAGGTTATGGGAAACTCAATAATCTCCCAATTGTCGAGTCTTGTATCCGAAGAATATGCGTAAACCAGGTCTATCTTATGACTTATGAAGTTATCATCTTCAACAACGTTCACTTGGTCCACGAACACCACTCCCACGCTCTAGAAGCTTTGTCGTATGTTAGAGATGGGGACCCCTTCTACTTTAGGTTCTCGATTTTCTAACTAAGCCAACCTCTTCCCCTTAGCTTGAGGTTGGGGAATGGCGTACTTATCAACCATGTTTATGCCCCACTCTCACACAGATGACATATTTGCACATGTTGCATGTCTATTAGATTTTGGAGGATCTGCCTGAATTCATCATATTCTTCAATAGAGTGCCCTATCTTCCCATGGATATTACACATCATTTCATCATCATGGACCCTTTAGATCTCAACTTGGTTTTGTATCATCCCAAATTTGCAAAGCACTTTGAAAATAACTATCATTGGAGTCTTTACGTCAGCTACCCAACTTATGAGGCATTGGCCAGAAGACTTCTCTACGACATTAACTCCAAAATCTTCATGATTAGGCAAGGGATTATAGCCTACATTAGGAGTTCTTTCTTTGACGTTCAACCATTCGACATTGATCAAGTCTTGCACTTTGAATTTCAAGGCTATGCAATTTTATGTTGAGTGGCCTACAGCCCCAACATAGTAATGACACTTAACGTTTTGGTCAAATCCCCTTGGGTATGGGGGTTCCACCGGCTTCATTGGGCAAGGGACCAACAAGGAGTTATAGACGAGTTGTGGTAGCAACTCAGTGTAGGTCATGGGAATCGGGTCAAATTGAACAGGTTTATTTTCTTGGTTGGTTGGCGGCCTTCTTTAGTTTGTATTTGGGTTTTGGGCCCAAGGTTGGGTTGGTTGAGATGGCATGGTAGGGAGTGTTTGGTTTGGGATGGGAGATGGTGCATGATAAAGGATCAATGAGTGATAAGGTTGAGGGTATGGAGCTTGGGAGGCATTACCAATGTATGGGTTATAAAGTATATAGGGAGGTTGGAAAGATGGTTGAGGGTTAATAGGTGCTTGGCTACGTTTTCCTCGGATACAACTTCTCTGATCGAAATTAACAGTATGAGCTTCTCTTTCTCTTTTCTTCCCTGTTAGGGGCCTCATGATGCTAATCATCCCTATCAAACTTTCAGCGATCTTCCTATTTCTCATTCCTCTATCGATTCTTTCCCTAATGATGATCATGTCTGAGAAATTTGATGACGCACTTCCTATCATCTTGTCATAGAAGGGTGATTGGAGAGTGTCGATGAACATAACCATCATTTCATTTTCTATCAGTGGGAGTTCTACCAGAGTAACTATTTCTCTCAACCGCTGAGTATATTCCTTAAAGGTTTCAGCTTCCTTCTTAACCATATTCTGCAACTACAGTCTATTGCAACTACAGTCTATTTGGTGTCATATCGATGTTGTATTTATATTACTTCAAGAAAGCATCGGCCAAGTCCTTGAAACATCATATATAGGCACGTTCAAGGTGTGAGTACTAGTTAGAAGTTGCCTCAGCTAAGTTGTCTTAGAAGAAATAGATCAACAGCTTGTCATCATGAGTATACAAAGCCATCTTGTGGATGTACATGGTCGGATAGTTCTTTGAACAAGTGATTCCTTTATATTTATCAAAATATGGGACTTTAAACTTCATGGAATCACCACATCAGGGACAAGGCAGAGTTCTAAGGCATCCAGAAGACCATAGCTACTTGCTCCCTCTATGGCTCATAGTTTCTCTTCAAGAACTTCTAATTTCTCCTTGGATTGAAGGCCTTCCACTGAAGAGTTCAGTGGAGAATTGCCAATCATCTTATGGGGGAAAAACTGTGGCATATAAAAAGGGATAGAATGTTGCATGGATGTGGTCCCATTAGCACCAAGGTAAAGAGGTTGGGTCGGAGTTGAGCTTTGTGGCCCTGAAGTAGGCAATGGTGTGCCGCTCTTGGGAGGGTTAGTAATTTGTGACGACACGAAACCCTGGGGAAGACCATATGGTGGCATGAAAAAAGGGAATGTCGTTTGTGGTTGAAGAATCTTATTGGCATTTGGCTGATATCATTGTGTTTGGATATTGTTTGGTGGGTTTGAAGTTGTTGTGACTGCCGGTGCACTACCCTCAGGGGTACTGGTGGCTAATGGTGGCACGTAACCAGGTGGAAGGCCATATTATGGGAATGGAGATGCATGAGTTTCTTGATTATTAGTAACATGGTTTTGTGTATTTGGGTAGATGGTGAATGACACCATGACCCCTTCAGAGGTGATGCTAGGATATTGCCAAAGAATTAGCGTAAAGCTAGGTGAGTGAGCAGACGTGGCTAGAAGATCATCATTTGCTCCTGAAGGAGTCCCCTTTGTGTTTTTTATTTTTTCCAAAGCTTGCAGAACTTCTAAAATCTTGGTCATTTGTTCCTTCAATTGACTTACTTCATCCCTCAGCTCTTCCTGTGACTGCCCTAGTTTATCCACGACCTTTGATTGGGAACGAGTCCTATAAGGGTGTCGTAAAGACAGTTTTTCTTTATTCATTATTTATTATTATTATGAATTAAAAAATGCAAACATAAATACACTAAGCAAAAGTAAAATTATGCATGCAGGGATATAGTTCGAAGCTTGGTACCTATCCTAAAGGATGGATTCTATAGACCATGGTAGCTCTAAGATTATTTCAGCAAGTGATAGCTTTGGTTCTAGACCCCTATCGGACAAAAGGTCCCCAAATTGCCCTTGCTATCGCCAACACTTTGGCTAGCAAGAGTCTTCAATCCTCACCTATGATAGATTACAAATGGAAGGAGTTCAATTTGAGTGATGGGTTTTAACGTGCTTGTTCAGAGACTAAAGGTGCCTCAAAGTGACACTACTTCGCCCTCTATCTAAGCCTACAAGGTTCTGAGCTCAGGTGTAGAGCTTGTGTGTGCAAGTGAATATGTAAAACCCTAATACCGGTAACCTAGTATATCAAAATATACCTGGATAAGCAGTATTAGTTATGCTACTTTTAACTTATTCATTCAACTAATCTACAACATTTATATAAATAAATCATCATGGAGAGCCTTGTGGAAACTATATCCACTTATATACATCTTCCCACTAATACATACATCTTTTTGTTTTACAACTTTAAACTCAAAATACATGGAAATATAAATCTATCTACTGAACATAAAGATAACTATGCTAATCTTCATTCTCCATCTTCTACTTGTCCTTGGAGCTTCAACTTAGATTTACATGGCAACGAACGAGGTGAGAATTTATAATTCTCAGTATAAGTGTACTAACACCAGTAGTTGTATAACAATATACAACCCACAAGTATTTGAAATAAAACTGTAATTGGCAACTAAATTAATACTCCTTATCCAATCATAACTTCATAAATAAATCTTTATAAACCTTTAATTTCTATTCATTACTCATAGGAACACACAAATTCTCTCTTTATATAATGTTCCTAGTCTAGTCATAACTTTGAACTAATTCTCTGTAGAGCTATAAATAGTATTCATATTGTTACTCATAATTTAAGGAACAATTACATTTCTTATTTTATGTAATGTTCCCAAACTAATCTTACTTCTAGTCTAACTCAAATAAGAGATAAGACAGCTGCCCATACAACTGTCATCGGAAGGTAACAATAAATGATATTGAACTACCGCCCATACAATGGAACAATAACATTGAGCACATCACACAAACATAACAAAAATACAAATTCCAATACAAACAAGAAATAAATATTGCAGTAGTGAGATGATGTATGCAAGTGTAGGTGCAATGTCATAAAACTTAGCTATTCCCCTAGGTAGGGAGGTATTCTGCCATAATAACTCGTGACCTTTGGTTATTATAACAAGTATCCTCCTTTACCTACCATGTAGTCTACTAAGTAGCCTACCTTAGCTAGGTGGATATCGCCACCAAAAACTGAGTGGATGCCTCCACTAATTGAACTCTAGGAATAACAAGTATATGCGTGTGTGAAAATGTAACGTTATGTCTTACTCTAACATAACCACCTCATAACTCTATACTAAGCCTACCTTTGCATTACTAACTCTACCTCTTCTCTGAGAAAGCACTTCATGCACTACGACATTTAACTAATACTAACTAGGCTTACTACACTACTATCGTTGCATTACTAACTCTACCTCTTCTCTTTGAGAGTTTTCACGCGCTGTGGCATTCATCCTTGCCAACTAGGGTCTATGGCACTCAACTTTTGCCATCTATCTTCTTAACTCTCTTATCACCTCGCTTGTGATATTTGTGCAACTTTAGGTTGCTTAAGTACCTAAACTCTTAGTCTATGGCAATCCATGTCCAATGGATGCACTCATTTTCCTTTATTCTCCCTTGTATGCCACTTAGTCTTTCTATCTAACAAATACCCCTTATAGTGCCTTAACACCCTTTACTAGGCATAAACAAAGGATCCTAACAACTAGGGAACTCAAAACATACAAAAACAACATTTTGCCCTTTTTGCTCATTCTCAACTTTTGACCTTTACTCAGTAAAATGAGCATAACTTGAGTTACGGAAGTCGAAACTGGACAAATTTTATGTCGTTGGAAAGCTAAGAGAAAGGGCTACAACTTTCATGAAGACCACAAAACTATTTCTCATTTTATCTTGGGACACGGTCTGTGTCAAATGACACCGGCCGTGTTATTAGCCCAAAATTGGATTTTTTACTTGATATCCTGCTGACAGAGCCAGACACGGGTTGGGCCGTGTCAAATGACACGGGCCATGTCATCGACCCAGAACAACATTATGCACATTTCTACAAGTCTGAGGTACTGTTCCTTTGGTTCCAAACCAATTTCTAACCATTCAAGATTAGTTTCTAGGTGATTTCTAGCCTCAATTATATTCTCTAAACATGTTGTAGCACTTATACAACTTATAGATTCCCTAAACTTGGATTAATCACCAAAAATCACCCACTTAGTTCCTTAAAAACCTAGGTTCCAACTCAAGAACTAACTAGCTCAAACTATGAATAGATCCATCTATCTTGTTTCCATTAAATTGAAATAACCAATTCCAATCAATGAAAGCAAGAATCAACTAAAGAAACTAGTTTTCTTCCTTTGAAAACCTATCTTCTCCATCTAAGATCTAAGTCCTAGCATAGAAAAGATGAAGGAGACAAAGATACAAAACACCCCTACTTCTTGAAGACACTTGATCCTTGAAGCATTGCTCTTGTTCTTGCCTTGGATCCTCTTGCTTGAGTCCTTCCTCTTCTCTTCTCTTCCCCCTTTGGTTTCCCCCTTTTCTCTCTTCTCCCTTTTCTTTTTTTCTTTTCGTTTTCTACTTCTCTTTCTCCTCTCAACCGAGAGTTAATAGAGAAAAATGGAAGAAAAGTCCATTTTGCCCCTAAAACCGTACTTGAACATATATATGCTAAGGACACTTGAATTATGCTAATTCAAGTTTTTCAACTTCCAACAAATTTAAAATAAATCGTAGGATTCATTAAAAATCTTGTTTCACCTTTTCTCTATTTTTTTCATATCTGTTGGAGGTCAATCCGGTATTAAAACATACAACCAATATATTTAAAAATACTAAACTAACTCAGATTATCTTGAAACTTTAACCACACCTTACTTACCTCATTTGTGACCTAGAAACAAATTATCTAAATATGTTTCCCTTAACCTAGCAACTTATGCCACTTTCTGGGTTATTTTAGGTCACTTTCCATACCTTGTATTGCAGCAAAGTGCCTAAACTAACTCAGTTTATCACAAAACTTCACGAACATGTTATATGAGTATAATAGTACCTCTAAGACTATATACAAGCTTAACATGTTTCTTAGGATGTTACAATATATGAGAGAACATGCAAGTAAATTTATTCAAAATGCATAAGTACAATGCATGTAATGCAAACAAAAATACGAAGCAGATAAACAA
Source organism: Ormosia emarginata (assembly GCA_029884605.1). Taxonomy (NCBI): domain Eukaryota; kingdom Viridiplantae; phylum Streptophyta; class Magnoliopsida; order Fabales; family Fabaceae; genus Ormosia; species Ormosia emarginata. The sequence continues at coordinate 16,326,386 of JAQQTP010000062.1, read as the reverse complement.
ACAAAACAAAATGGACCAACATAATCAAAGAGCAAATAACATGAGATTAAAACAAGGGTTAACCCTCAAATTTCCCCAGTGGAGTCGCCAACTGTCGCAACTATCCCTAAGGTGTACCATGAAATTTAAAAAGAAAGAGGAGGAAAGGACCTCAGAGTGTTGGCAGTCTCCACTAATCGCTTTATCATTAAATGGAATAGTGCAATTGGACACCTAAAAGATGGTCTACATTTCAGAGTTCGAGGTTCGGGGGTTGATTACAGATAAAGAAGGTATTAGCACCCTACGTCGTCCGTTCTAAGAACAGTTACCTATTTAATCTAGTGTTATTTACAAGATTAATTATATTGGCCCTTTATTATTAAAAAGAAAAGAATTATTTTTTATTTTTATTTTGACATGTTACATTTGTCAACATGTTATTAAAGATGACAAATGACTAAAACATGAAATGGGTGGCTAAATAGCCATTATTTTGGTACAAATTCTAAGCCTGCGACATATCATATGAAAGTGATGAATTAAAATTGTGTTAATTTCCCAAGGAAAAGAATTTTTAAAATATTCATTTTCGATAGGATATTTAAAATGATTTAAAAGGAATTTCACAAAGAAAGATTTTATTTTTGAAAGTGACAAAAATGATTTTTTGAATTCACCACAATCATAATGTTGAGTCTATATGAAATTGTTCACTTTTACTTGAGGTTTTTTTTTTTTTTACAAAACTGTTGTATTTTAGTTTGTGAAAATATTTTAGTTTTAATGTGGGGATTAGACCTCAACAACGCTCATTACAAGATCCAATATAAAAGCCTCAAGAGCATTAAGAAGAGTGTATTTGATCAGTACTCTAATCCTTTCCCAATTTTTTCGTCATCAGCCAATTTTAAATTGTTTGATTCATACATAAATGCAAAAAGAGCGTATTAAATTAAAACACAATTACAAATGTATAATGATATTATTACAAGGAGTAATATGGAATAAGATTATTTTATTAGAGATTATTATAATCTCATCAGCGCTCCTAACAAAATCATAAAAGTTTTCCTCACCTCAAGAATGTCAAGATATCAGCACTATCACGGCTAATCTTAATTATTCCGTCTTCGAAATCTTATCTCATATTTATCATTTATTTTACGCAAATATGGATGACAACAGAGGAAATATATATCAAATCTGAATCATAAATTGAAAATAAACTAAATTTAAAGGGAAAGCAAAGCATTAGAAATAAATAAAAAAATGAAAGATGCCTAATGACTTAAGCCCAAACAAGTAAAAAACATATTAAAAGAATAGCAACAACCCAAATGAAAGAGGAATGATCCAAGAATGCAACAGTCATATTAAGAAATAAAATAAATAAATAAAGGTAAAAATAAAAATAAAAATAAACCAAAAGGCAAAGAACAACACAAATAAATAAATAAATAATTAAAACGAAACTATAAGTAAAAAAGGAAGAAACTTTTAGTCTATGTGCTGCAAATGAAGCATTAGATAAACAAAGGGGTTTAAGAGTGCCAACCACGCAATTGCTGAGGTGGCTGCCGGTCTGGGTTCGACGGGCTTGTCTAACTTGCAGACCTAGAGGTTCTGGTTCATGGCTGAATGGGCGACGTTGTGATGCTCCGGTTGGTGGTTCACGCGAGGGCGATGACGACATGTGGTGGTGGCTCATGGATTTGTGTCGCGGCTGGCTTGGACGTACATTGGCGGTGGAACGATACAGGAAGAGGAGGCGCAGACAAGGGGATACGGTGGTTCAATTTAGTGCAGTGGGTCACTGGTTCTAATGGGCACGTTTGAGGGCGGTAGTGCACAAGATCTGGGTCGGTGGTGCAGCGCGGTGTAGACGACTGATGACAGGTATGGGTAGAGGTGCATGATGACTCGTTCGTGGTTCAACAATGGTGTTGGTATGGACGCATGGTGGGTGGTTTGTTTTGACGACAACACTGAGTTTGATTTGTAGTGGTGGCAAGTGGGTTTGATGGTTTTATTGGAAGATGGTAGGGGTCCGAGTTTGATGGTGGGTTTGGCTCTCTTTTGGGTTTTGATTTTGTATTGGGTTTTCTAGTAGTTGCAGGTGTTGATGATGAAGGATGGTGCGTGGTGGTCACGCCTATGGCGATGGTAATATGGGTTTAGAGTTGCTGATGAGGGGAGTGATGGATTAGGTTGCGAGCTGCACTTGGTTTGAAAATGGTGGTGACATTGGTTTGGCAGGGATGCTGGTGGTTTGCTGCAAGTGATTTTGTGTGGCAGGGGATGGTTGTGGGTTAAGGTTACTAGTGATGTAGGTGGTGGTTGCTGATGGGTTGAAAGTAGTGGCTGCTGATGGTGAAGGTTGGAGGAAGATGATTTTCATGTGAAGGCTCTGTGTGAAGATTGAAGGGGATTTTTGTGTGATTGATCTATGTTCCTTGCTCTCTCCTCTACTTAGGATTTATAGGGTTAAACCTACAAGAAATTTCTCCTTAATTCTTGATGATTGGAAGACAAATTATAGAAGAAATTCTGTCAGAAATTTCAATCAAAACTGGAAAGGAAAGTTGCTATGTTTGAGGTCTAGGGTTTGGACGATGATGGTGGCTAGGGTTCTTAGGTTGCACTGGCAAGAAGGAAATTGGGTCATGGGTTGAGAAGGAAATTAGGTCATAAGTTGACCCGTAGTTTTTTAAATTTTTTTTATATAATTTATATTTTTATTCTTTTATTCTTTATTTATTCTTAAAAACAAATTCATTATAATTTTTTTCTTCTTTTTCCTTTTTTTTCTGAAATTTAAACTAAGGTGAGCTATATGTCCGGGCCTAAGGAAAATTTGAATTAAAACAAAAGATTGGGACAAAATAAAATTTATTTTAACAAAATGTTTTATTAACTCGGATACCTTGATAAAATAAATAAAAATAAGAATAAAAAATATGGATAAAATTAGGTATCAACACCCATGAATCTAATTGAAAGAAAGAAAAAGAAAAAATGAAAATGAAGAGAGACCTTATGAAAAAATTTAGACCAAAAATAAAAAATTAGCTTTTAATTTGACTTCTTAAGAACATTTTTGTCTTTTCAAATTTAGTTAAGATAAAAATTAATTTTTTAAAATTTAAGTGATAATTAAACACCCTACATACCCATTTAGTGTTTAAAAGATGTCAAACACCCCACAATTTTCATGAACATTCATTCTCCAAGTTGAAAATTTGAAAAGATGTGCTAATGAAAATGTTAAGAAAAATGGATCTTAATTATGGGTGAAGATGCCTGTATTGGTAAGGGCACCCCAAAGTTTTTTTTGAAATTTTGATTTTTTTTCATTTTATATGCAATTTTTTTTTAAAAAAATGAAAATTCTTGAACTTAACCCACTCATTAATGATGTTCTTTTTCTTTTTCTTTGGTCATCGAGAGCATTTATTGCTACTCCTATTATTACCAAATGATTTCAAACTTGAGGTGAAGTGAAATTAATTTGTAAAGCTTTTCTAAAAAACACTTGTTCAAGAACTTTCGTTGAAGCTTTTAAACTTACTTGAATAAATAAATGATAATAAGCACTTTTCACAATAGTTTTCTAATCAACAATCAAAGACAAAAGAATAGATGATAGCAATTAAGATTAAAGTGCTGAAAATTAAAGAGTTAAAGGAAGAGACGTGCAAACAACAATTTGTACTAGTTCTTGTGATTACGTCCAGTCCCCAAGTGATTTACTCGAGGTTTTTCACAATATCTCCAAGTTTCAACAGGTGTTAGGTACCTTTACGATTTTGGAGCACTCCTCACACTCTTCAGATACGTCACCTAAGTGTTTGAACCTCATTTACAAGGGAAACCTCACCCTTAGCTCTCTTGAGGGAAAGATACATCACAATCTTACAAAGATTACATAATAGAAGAAAGATTGAAATTCTCTCAAGAGTATATGTTACAACTTAAAGCAATAACAAGCTCTCAAAGATATCTCAAATAACTTGAAAAATAGAGCAAAAAGGAATGGGATGATTAATGCACAAATTAAAGGATGTCAAGAAGTTGTTGCATGCTCACGAGAGTGCATAAGTGTCCCAAACGTGGTATTTATAGTCCATTGTAGAAATTAAGACATTTAGAAAGGTTGGTGGCACATTTAATACATTAGAAACTAGCTGTTATGCACTTGTAATGACCTCACAATTGCTAACCATGACTTGGTAAACAATTACTTGGCTCTGGTAATTATTTACATGGCTAAAAAACATGTTTCTGGGTTGTTAGAAGAACAAGGTAATCGATTACAAAACATTATAATTAATTATATATTCATCATAGGGCTGGTGTTGAGGGCTAATCGCAAGTGCATGGGTTGCCCAAGTAATGAGAGTGAGTAATAGAGTATCATCTTCACAAGGACTAGGACTGTTCTGGACTGAGTTATGGGTCCATGGATCTGGAGCAACCTGACCTATCAGAATAGGACCCAGACGTTACTGCACACTCGTAATTGCCTATTTACTATGCATAAATCATTTAGAATCCTTTTAAGAGATATGAATGATAATCATATCCCAATAAATAGGGCATTAACTATGAGGAATAACGTTCTCCCTGATTTCTAGTAACATATTTCAATTCATATTAAATGCTCAGAATCTCAACCCCTAACATGCTCATACTTATACCCTGCATGGAAAAACGATACAGATCTAATCCTCAATTCTATACATAACCCTCCTTGCGCACAAACTGACATGAGCGTCAGAGTGCCTTTTGCAGGTACCCACTCCCTCACACCATCACTATTGTTGTCGTGCCACGGAGGTTTTCACTGTCCACCACCTATTTACGTGACCCTCAGAATCTAGTTCTGAACATTGGCGTCGTTTGTGAGAAACCATAAATTTATATTCCTATCTTACCATGGTTAACATAAGGAGAAGACAAGCCTCAACCAACCAGAGTCACGCTTCTGCTACACGCAACCCACTGTTTTCAAACCACCATCCAATATCCATTCTTGCTCATGAACTAGTCTTAAAACCATTTGTACCTTAATCGGAACCTAGGCAGGACAGACACGAGACTTCTTTCACTGGAGAGAATCTCTCTTCTCCTCCCTTATGAGTTCAGTGAGTAACATCTCGTGTCTTGTGGAGAATGAAGTTTAGTCTCACCATGCTGAAACTGATCATTAGGAGTTATCCAAAGTAAAACTACTCTATCTGGTTAGACTTTAGGATGCACAAATTCAGCGTCAGGCTAAAAGAATTTATAACCTGGAGAGAGCTGCTGACCAGGACTATGAAGGTGAAAATCGATCTCTAAGAAGGGATCGTGAAAATAGAAGAGACTGACCTTATGGAGATGATTGCTTTCCAAAAAACTCCAAGATAGTGGATCCTTTTCGCAATGCTAAACCTGACTATGAAAGAGAGCAAGAACCCAGAGTAAGGAGCTCGGTTACATAAAACTAGCCTTTCTTTATCAGACTGATAGTCAATGAGATCCTTAGGCGTTTCAAGTATCTTACAAATATTGAAGCCTATGATGGGACCACGGACCCTCAAGAGCATCTAGATGCCTATGTTTATGCACTCTTGTTTGCTGGGGTGATGATTCTCTTATGTGCCGCACTTTCCTTCTGTCATTGAAGAAAGCCGCCTTGAGATAGTTCACCACCTTGCCTCCTAAGTCTGTCGTTAACTGGGAAGATCTGTCCTCGAGATTTTTGTTGCACTTCACCACTAGCAAGGTGCAACATAAATCCATTTCATGCATTTCCCAGATTAAGCAAAGAAAGGAAGAGTCTCTCTAAGACTTTATATCCCAGTTTAATAAGGAGATTGTGAACGTCCGAGACTAGGAAGAGAGGCTCGGATTGTACTACATAAGAGAAGGGCTCCAACTTGGACCATTCTCTTTTTCTCTTACCAAGAAGGAACCCAAGACCATGGATGAGTTCCATGCCTATGCTGATAAGTACATCAACGCCGAAGATGCCCTCTGGGCTAGGAAGTATCTTGAGAAGGGAGAGGATGCTAAGCCTAAGTTTGGACTACCCAATTAACAGGGCCAAAATTCAAAGCAGCCTTTCAAGGGGAAATATAAGGACTACACTCTTCTAAACATACCTCGAGCTTAGATTTATCAGGAGGTAATGAACACCAAGCTCTGAGATATGCAAAGACCTCCCCATTTGAAGAAGCATGCACAAAAAGACAAGTCCAAGAATTGTGCATAGCACACTGGGCATGAGCACAACACGGAGGATTGCATTAACCTCTAGGATGTACTCGAGTCGCTGATCCAAGATGGTCTCGTAGACTTTTATATGCACTAATCTTAGAGCAGCCATAGAGGAGGGCAAAACTACATGAAGTGAAGTTACAGCCCCCAGTGAAGTCTATATCCGCCATACCAAAAAAGACGTTTTCCATCCAGGAACGATCATCTCGACGCAGGCACATCTTGGGATGCCCAAAACTGTGATAGGGCACAACCTTGGGATGATAATCATGAAGACAACTATTGCCATGCTGAAGTAACCCTGATAATAAACATCATCTCGAGGGGCTTCGCAGGCGGCAAGGGTTCTAGAAATGCCAGGAAGAAGGCCCTCTAGGTTGTGTTGAGCGTAGTATCCCTCATAGAAACTAAGTCTAGCAGAGGGTCAAGAAAACCCCCACTGATCTCATTCTCTGATGAAGATTATTGAAATACTATCCCGAATCATGATGACCCTATGGTCATTAACGGGATAATCAAAAATGTCTAGGTATGCAAAATATTTGTGGATTAGAGGAGCTCGGCTAACATTATGTTCCTAGACTTGATCAATAAGCTAGGATTATCAAAAGAAGAACTAATCCCATACATTGGCAATTGATCAGATTCACAGGCGATAAGATCATCCCGATTAGGTATATTGAGACCTACCTGACTTTGGAGAAAGACCCCCTCTTCAAAACAGTCAATTTTAGGTTTTTGGTGGTTGACTGTCCTTTGACCTATAATGTTATACTAGACTGTCTTTCACTCAATGCCTTTGGGGTTGTGGTCTCCACACCCCACTTAGCCATAAAATTTTTTGATCAACAAGATAGAGTTGTGATAGTCAAAGGGGACCAAGCTGTGACAAGGAAATGCTATAATGAGAGCTAGAGAATCGTGAAAAACCCTCAGCCATGGACTGATGAAACGATTCGACTCTGGTTACTACGGACACCGCCAATGTCCTCTTGACCAAGTTGGATGTACACGAAGAAATCTGCGGTACATGCCCCAACCTGTCGGAGAGCTCTAGTCCCTTCAAGTTGGTGCCAAGCGAGAATAGGTAACCAAGATTAGAGGGCAAGTTAGTCAGAAGGAAAGATCATAGTTGATTGAGTTCCTACAAAAAAATAAGGATTTGTTTGCCTAAACTTCTATTGACATGCCAAGTTTAGACCCAGGCTTTATTTGCCACCGACTTTCTATCATGAAGAATGCAAAACTGGTGGTCCAGTGCAAAAGGAAAGTTAGTCCTGAAAGGCAAGAGGTGATCCAGAAACAAGTGAATGAGCTCCTAGACGCCGGGTTCATCAAAGAGGTCTCCTACACCATATGGCTCTCTAGCATGGTCTTAGTCAAGAAGGCTAGTGAGAAGTGATGTATGTGTGTTGATTACACGAATTTGAATAAAGCGTATCCAAAAGACCCCTACCAACTTCCCAACATTGACAGGCTGATGGATAACTCGTCCGATTTCAAGCTACTTTCCTTTGTGGATGCATATTCTGGATACAACTAGATCCCCATGAATCCAGAAGATGAAGACAAAACTGCCTTCATAACTGAGATAGAGAGCTATTGTTACCGTGTAATGTCGTTCGGACTCAAGAATGTTGTAGCAACTTACCAACGGATGACGAATAAAATCTTCGAAGGACAAATTGGTAAGATCCTGGAAGTATACATTGACGATACGATAGTCAATACAATGGACACCAGTAACCACATCAAAGACTTGGAAGAAGTATTCGCCGAGATTCGGAAGCACAACATGTAATTGAATCCAGAGAAGTGTGCTTTTGGAGTACAGGATAGCAAGTTTCTGGGGTTTCTATTGATAAACTGCGGTATTGTGGCCAACCTAGAGAAATTCCAAGCCATGCTCGACATGCACAGTCCCTAGTCCATTAAAGAAGTGCAGCAGGTGATAGGCCGGATTGAGGCTCTCACACGTTTCTTGGCTAAGGTTGCTTAAAAATCTCTTCCCTTTTCCAAAACTTAAAAAAAAAGGAAATAACTTTGAGTGAACTTCAGAATGTGAAGCCGTCTTCCAAGAGTTGAAGAGGATGTTGTCCATGCCGCTAATTCTGATAAGACCGGACCCCGGTGAGACACTCTACATATATATCTCTAAAAGTAACGAGGCAGTTAGCTTAATTTTGATAAGAGAAACAGATGAGGGTCAGAGGCCGGTCTACTTCATCAGTAAAGTCCTGCAAGGCCCCATGATCTGTTATAAAAAAATTGATAAACTGGCTCTAGCGCTATTAATCACTGCAAGAAGGCTGTGATAATACTTCCAGTGCCACTCAGTAGTAGTGAGGGCAGATATGCCAAACAGACAAATACTCCACAAATTGGATCTCGCAGGGAAAATGATCCCTTGGTCGGTAGAGCTCTCTGAATTCAGAATTACCTACGAGCCAAGACCATGTATAAAAGTTTAGGTATTATCTGATTTCCTGGTTGAGCTCACACCAAACTCAGGCCATCCTAGCTCACATTCTTGGACCATCTATGTTGATAAATCCTCAAATCCCAAGGGGAGCTGTGCCGGGGGTCATGTTGGAAAACGGCCTTGTATTAGAACATTCTTTGAGGTTTGACTTCCCTACATCAAATCAAGCCGAGTATGAAACATGCATTGCAGGCATGAACATGGCGAAGGAAATAGGAGCCACAGACATAGTCCTATGTAGTGATTCGCAGTTGGCGACATGCCAAATCTGAGGAGAATATCAGGCTAAGGAACCTTTATTACAGAAATACTTAGCCAAAGTTAAAAGGTTGATGAAAATTTTTGATAGCATTAGGGTAGAGCACATCCCAAGGGAGCAAAACTACAAAGTTGACATCTTGTCAAAACTTGCCAATACTAAAAGCCTGAGCAATAACAGGTTCATGTTCCAGGACACCCTACTCACTTCCAGTATCACGGACAATGAAGTCCTTTTGCTGGAAGATGATGAAACTTGGATGACACCTATACTTGCCTATCTCCGTAGTGGCTCACTACCTGAGGATCAAAAAGTAGCCCAAAAGATAGTACAGACAGTGGCCTGGTACATCATTTTTGACAACCAACTGTATCGTCATGATTTCTTTGCCTTGGTCCTAAGGAGGTAGAATACGTCTTGGTCGAGATTCATGAGGGGAGTTCTGGCCATCATTTCAATGGAAAATCCTTCGCAAGAAAAGTGTTGATGGCTGGATATTATTGGCTAACCATGGAAGCTGATAGCAAAGAACATGTGCATAAGTGTGATCAATGCTAGCGTCACTTAGACATCTATACATCACCAGCAGAGGAATTGTCAACGATGTCCGTTCCCCGACCATTCTACCAGTGGGGAATGGACATCCTAGGACCTTTTCCCTAAGCTCCAGGATAGGTTAAGTACTTAATGGTGGTTGTTATTTATTTCACCAAGAAGATTGAGGCAGAACCGTTGGCCACAATCACCTCTGCATGAATCCAAAAATTCACTTACAAGAATATAATTTGCATATTTGGAATCTCAGAGTCAATTGCCACTAACAACGGTACCCAGTTCACGGATTAGAAGTTCAAGGATCTCCTGCTCGGGCTCAAGATCAAACAACACTTCACCTCGGTGGAGCATCCAAAGACCAATAGACAAGCTGAGGCCGGCAACCGAGTTATACTTAGAGGGATTAAGAAGAAACTTGATAAAGCTAAAGGGAACTGGGTGGAACAACTCGATCATGTCTTGTGGGCATATCGGACCACGCCACATTCCTCCACTGGAGAAACTCCCTTTAAGTTAACCTACGGTTGCGAAGCTATCATCCTGGTGGAAATAGGAGAGCTGAACTGGAGAAAATAGAACTTTTTTGAGGAAACTAATTCAGACCTCATCTACCATGAACTTGACTTGCTAGAGGAGCGGCATCGTATCGCTCACGTTTGGGAAGCCGCCTTCAAACAGAGGATCGCCACGTGGTATAACTCCAAGGTGATTCCACAACAGTTTAATCTCGATGATATCGTGCTGCGCAAAGTCGATATCAGAGGGGAAAATGCAAAAGATGGGAAGCTAGCCCCTAATTGGGAATGGTTGTACAAAGTTACATCCAAAACTAACACATGAGCTTACATCCTAAAAACCCTCTCTGGCAAGGCCATAAAAAACTTCTGGAACGTAGATAAATTGAAAAATATTACAGTTGAATATTTTTAAGTTGTTATTATGTAAATTACTTTTACTATGTAAGAAACATCATTTGATATCAATGAATGAATCATTTATTCAACATTTGCTTGTTTTATCTACTTATGACCCTCAACCCACAAGGTCATCACACCTTTCCGAGGTTAGAGGGATTCAGGGTCTGAAGAGGATCAGCCATCCCGATATCCATATATGATGGGTGGACAAGGGAATCAACTTGACCATTATTCGAGGTAAAGGAGTGCATTTAAGGATTTTCACCCGTGTCCTTATAGCCTGACCTTAACCTATAAACTGACCAAGTTTACAGAGGTTAAGTGTAATTGACCATAACCCAGGATAGTGGACTCCACACCAAGAGGCTTTCGCGTCATCTTTACAATTTCAAATTAAACCATAAACCTAAAAGGTTTAGCATGGTTACAATGCAGCCTAACCCATAAGCCTAAGGTTTAATGTGGTTATGTGGTTTAGATCGTTGCCCTGGATAATGAACATTATTCCAAGAGGCTTCCGTGTCATATTACACTTAAAATTTTACGAAATGTTACTATTCCAAAATGGACCCAACCACCGAGATCGAGCTTTGGACTCATCTCGGTTAGCAAAAATAAGTGTTCATTAATACGTCACCGAGATCGAGCATTGGACCCATCTCAGTACGTTATGCAAATGAATTGCTAAGTGCAAAACAAACACCGAGATCAAGTGTTAGACCCATCTTGGCTTTACAAAGGCTAAAATTCGACAAGTATGAAAGAGACACCGAGATTGAGCATTAGACTCATCTCAACTAAAGAAAACAGATATCAATATGAAGAAAATTCTAAGTATTGAAATTAAACAAAAGATGTCTGAGGTCGGGACTTGTCCAAGTACATTAATAAAACCCCATACAAGGGGTAATGAAATAAAAACAATAAATTGGACATTAGAAAGTGGGGCTAGAACCCTCCGGAGTCACTACGACCACCTCGGTCGTTGAGGTTGTTTCAAGGCTAGAACTATTCGGCCTCTCGTTGGTTCTTTGATGAGATTTTCTGTTTGAATTTTGATTGATTGGTTTTAGAACAACCTTGTCTTGATGATTGATATTTTTAGATGATCAAATATCTTGACATGATTTAGATGTTGTATATTTTATATCATATACACCATATCTTATGTAGATTTACTTTTTTGCATGCTTGACCAATAATCAGCTTTGCATGATCTGCTACAATTAGTCATGAATGTACAACTACTATTTTGGAAAAGTGTTTTATTATAAATTAATCTATGTTGTTAGATTTTATATATAAAAATATATTTGTATATTATGGTGGTGGTTAAGAAAATATCCCTAAGTAATGACCTTGTGCTAAGAAGAAAATATTATAGCCATAAGTATGTTTTTGTTTGGGGGACGTCTTAGACTAGATTGAGCAAAATGAGAATATTAGCACATATGGTGGAGAATTAATGGTCCAAAAACCCAAGCTTCAGAAAGGATGCCAAAGCCTCAAGTGAATAAGGATAAGAAATTAACCAGATTATCCTCCATGAGTTTCAAAAAAATATTTTTTCTGAATTTAAAGTAAATAAATTCTGTTTTCTATCTTTGCAACATTAAATTTTTGGTCTTGGACTCTTAGAAAAATTAGGAATTTAAAGAAAGGATTTTGAAGGAAAGAGTAAAAATGTTTTCCGTAAAATTTACGGCTAGAATTAGTTTAAAATTTATTAACTTGCTTTATATGTTTCTACTAGGACTTACTTTGAGATGCCATACTTCTCGACCAGAACTAGGTATCTCGACTAGGACTAGGTATAATTACATTTGGGTTTTCATCTCGAAGCTGGGAGCTGTTGCCAGAGTGTTCGTGTGAGTGAACACCACCACCGAGTAGGTGGATACGTATGGCTAGAGTTTAGTTTCTGAGTTATATAGCATCTTAATACAGAAATGTAGTATTTTGTAACAGCACCACGTTAGGGTTAATATATATTTTACCCTAGCCCTTTTGTTGTAAGATAGTAGGTTACCACCTTTAGATTCTAGAAGATGCTACAATATGATGCATATATAGATATATATGTTGCTTGCTAACAAATGGAAGGGACACTACCCTCTCTGATGTATTTTGTAATGTAAAAAAGTTGTAATGTGTCTATCCTAATCATGTTCATGTTGTCTTCACTAATTCAATTGTGTACCTTTAACTAGGAGAAAAGGAAGTAGATATCAAAATATGAGTAATAATTCACTCTATGGAAGGTAAGATGCCTTAATTATGGTAATCTTCGAATCACATAGACTTAGGTTAATAAATATAAAACCTAAAATTTGATAGGAACAAGATAGTTGATAAATGATTAGTTAAAAATTAGACATCTTCTAATATTTCTACTCGACCCCTTAGGTATATTAATCACTAGGTAGATAAAATAAATAAATTACCATGAATAGTATATAATAAATAGAAATTATTTTCTTGGTGTCTAAAATTTGCTTGGCCTTGGTAAGGATAAAAAAAAACAAAAGAAATAACTCTGCAACATTCCCGGTAATTTATAAGGGAAATTGCAGGTTCACAAATAGGATGCAAATACAAATTAGACTGAAACATAGGGATTTAATATTATGGTACGTTAGAAATCTAGAGCAAGAGCTACAAATTTGATAACTTTTAAATTTTACTAAATAAATAAATTAAAATGAAAAATGTACGTGCATTTTTATAGAACTTTTTAAAATAAAATGTATTTATCTTATACTAGAATTCCTTTTTTCAGTACATTGCAAGTATTTATAAGTAAGGGAGAGATAGGTGGTTTAGTGAAAGAAAAATGATCATTCTACACCTTTTTTAAAGGTGTAAGAACTATTGACACCTTTTTTAAAGGTGTTGAATAAGTGAGAGAATGTAAATAAAAAAATATGTATAATAAATGATATTAAAAAAAGTGTGAAAAGAAATATATATACTATTTGTGATAAGAATATAAAAATTATTTTTTATTGACTAAAAGAATATAAGAATTGTTAGTGAAAACTAAACCTCCGACATCATCATCACATCTTATCAACATCATCATCACATCCTGGTTTTAAAATTTGTGTCGATGCCAATTCTACAAGCTCGTTAGCTAATACTAGAATATTTTCACATAAAATAAACTATGTTATCAAATTAGTAACCTTTAAACATATAGATAATAACCTTTTTTCTTGTATTGTTTAGTAGATATTTATCATATTAATACATAAGAAAGAGGCAACAAAATAATAAAGCTATATGAAAGTATAAGTTATGATTTAAAAGTTGTGTATTTTGTCACAATTGGTTTTTAGATGTTCTATTTTTTTTTATAAAAAAAACTAGTTTTACTTGTTTGTTCCATTATTTTTGGGTTTTTTTTAATGTTCTTTTGGTATTTTTTAATAATTCAAAATATTATAATGCTTTTTTTTTCTTGTCCTTTTGTAGTTAATAAATGTCATGGCCAAATTAAGAAAAATTATTATATAATACCTTTAATTTGTCCCACTCCCTTCAATATAGATCTGCTTCGGTTATGACATGAATATTAATACTGATTTGAGATTTGAAATTAATGCAAAATTAGTACTTCGTTTGTTGAAGAAAGACTAAGTCAATCAGTCATTGGTTATCAGTTGACTTGTTTCATACAATTTTATTTTATCATATCACAATTTATATTCGAAAAATTCTTGTATATTTACATACATTTATATGAGATGGATTTATACTATGTAAATATATGTAAGATATATATGAAACCCATACCATATAAGTGTATACAAGATAAATACATGTATATGCAAGAATTCGTCTTGTATCCTCTCTAAATATGCCTAAAAAATTAGAGGCATGCCAAAATTTGTGGCTTGCTGAGAGAGAGTCCGTGATATTCGGAACTAAAACTAGGTAGAAACTATTTTGTACATCCCCTTAATGGCTGTCAACCAACAAACCTTGTCTCTTCCTCAATATAACACCCTTCCTTTATTCATTTCTCCAAATTCCTATAAGCAGCCTTGGGCCAACCAAGGTGGTCAGCCATGGCTCACCCTTGTTCACACCAGGCCTTAGGTTGCTTTTTCTTATTTTCTCTTATTGTCTCTTCTCTTTCAACCTTTTCGTATGCTCATGAAGCCTTTGATATTGATGGAAGAGAACATTTAACGCTCCCAGAAGATGGTGATGTTCCGCCAAAACCCAAAGTAGCTTTCGATATTGATCCAAGAGAACATTTAACGCTCCCAGAAGTTGGTGATGTTCCGCCAAAACCCAAAGTTGAAAATGATTGTAATTCTAGTGTTTCCAATGAAAGGCTAAAAAATGCCTATGTTGCTCTTCAAGCATGGAAAGATGCTATCTACTCTGACCCTTTGAATGCAACTGGTAATTGGGTTGGGGATGATGTTTGCTCCTACAACGGTGTGTTTTGTGCTCCTGCTCTTGATGATCCCACATTGAGTGTAGTTGCTGGTGTTGATCTTAACCATGCAGACATTGCAGGGCACCTCCCAGAAGAGTTGGGCCTCTTGACAGATGTTGCACTTTTCCACATTAACTCCAATAGATTCTGTGGAATTGTCCCAGCGAGCTTAGAGAAACTCTCTTGTATGCATGAATTTGATATCAGCAACAATCGCTTTGTCGGTGGTTTTCCTTCTGTCGTCCTCAAATGGCCAAGCTTGAAGTACTTGGATATTAGATACAATGACTTTGAAGGACTTTTACCTCCGGAGCTATTTGAGAAAGAACTTGATGCAATATTCTTGAACAACAACCGTTTCACATCCATTATCCCAGAAACTCTAGGAAAATCCACAGCTTCGGTTGTGACCTTTGCTAACAATAATTTCACAGGTTGCATTCCAAAATCAATTGGGAACATGGTGAACTTGAATGAGATTGTCTTCTTGGGCAATGGCCTTGGAGGCTGCCTTCCACAAGAGATTGGATTACTAGGAAATGTGACTGTTTTGGATGCTAGCAATAATGGGTTTATAGGGACTTTACCTAACTTTTCAGGTTTAAAGAATGTGGAGGTCATTGACATCGCACGCAACAAGCTTAGTGGATATGTGTCTAACACTATTTGCCAGCTACCTTTGTTGAAGAACTTCACATTCTCTTACAACTACTTCAATGGGGAAGCTCAAACTTGTTTGCCTTCTTCCAATTCATACGTTGCTTTTGATGACTCAAGCAATTGTTTGTCAGGAAGGAAGAATCAAAAGACATCTAAGCAATGCTTACCAGTGCTAACTCGCCCTGTGGATTGTAGCAAGCACTGTGGTGGAGGCAGTGGTAATGACAATGGGAATAGCCATGTCCCCTCAACACCAAAGCCAACTCCATCACCTACACCTATGACAGAACCACCGAAGTCCCACCCACCCAAGCCAGAGACACCAAAAGCTAAGCCACCTCCAATGCCAAAGGCTGAACCACCTCCAACTCCAAAGGCAGAGCCACCTTCAACACGAAAGGCTGAACCACCTCCAACGCCAAAGGTCGAGCCACCTTCAACACCAAAGGCTGAGCCACCTCCAATGCCCAAGGCTGAGCCACCTCCAACGCCAAAGGTCGAGCCACCTTCAACACCAAAGGCTGAGCCCCCTCCAACGCCAAAGGCTGAGCCACCTCCAACACCAAAGGCTCAACAACCTCCAACCCCAAAGGCTCAACCACCTCCAACCCCAAAGGCTCAACCACCACCAACGCCAAAGGCTGAGCCACCTCCAACACCGAAGGCTGAGCCACCTCCAACACCAAAGGCTCAACCACCTCCTTCACCGAAGGTAGAGCCACCTCCAACACCAAAGGTTGAACCACCTCCAACACCAATGGTTGAGCCACCTCCATCACCAAAGGTTGAGCCACCTCCAACCCCAAAGGCTAAATCACCACTCCCACCTGTTAAAGATATCCCACCGACACTCCCACCTGTTGAGGATATCCCACCAACACTCCCGCCAGTTGAGGATATCCCACCAACATTACCACCTGTTGAGGATGTCCCACCATTAATTTCACCAGTGTCATCTCCTCCTTTACCTGTTCAATCACCTCCTGCACCTGTCCAGTCCCCACCACCTCCCATTCACTCTCCTCCACCCCTGTCCAGTCACCTCCACCACCACCAGTTTACTCTCCTCCACCCCCTATGTCCTCACCACCTCCACCTGTTCACTCTCCTCCACCCCTGTCCACTCCCCACCTCCACCAGTTCACTCACCACCACCACCAGTTCATTCTCCTCCTCCACCACCAGTTTACTCTCCTCCACCCCTATGTCCTCACCACCTCCACCTGTTCACTCTCCTCCACCCCCTGTCCACTCCCCACCTCCACCAGTTCACTCACCACCACCACCAGTTCATTCTCCTCCTCCACCAGTCTACTCTCCACCACCCCCAGCTTACTCACCACCACCACCACCACCAGTTCATTCTCCTCCTCCACCACCCCCAGGCTACTCGCCACCACCACCAAATTACTCTCCTCCTCCCCAGTCCATTCCCCGCCACCACCAGTTTACTCTCCTCCTCCCCCAGTTCAGTCCCCGCCACCACGAGTTTACTCTCCTCCTCCCCCAGTTCATTCCCCGCCACCACCAGTTTACTCTCCTCCTCCCCCAGTCCATTCCCCACCTCCACCACCGACATGGGATGATGTCATCCTCCCACCAATCTTCGGATCTGAATACCGGTCACCTCCTCCACCAGCAATTGTTGGATACTAAAATAGAAGAGTATAATATCATTAAATCTTTGTCTTTATTGTTGCTATAGTCTCAAAAAGATTTATGCAAAGCTGAACTTCATATTTGTGAATTCTAATTGGACTTATTTTTAATGTTATTTTATATCTACGTAGTTGTTATTTGTAATTAAAATCAGTTTTTCTTCATTGTTTCCTTTCTTTTTTGTGTCAGATTATAATGCATTTGAGTTTTGTTTGGTTTACGCGATTGCACATGTGAGGAATTTTTTATTAAATATGGAATATATCAGGTGAATTAATTAACTATAAAATTTTATAAAAATATTAAATATTAATTAATTTAATACACTTAATTAAATATTTTAGATTTATACTACAATTTCTTTTTCACGTACAGTACTATTTACTCTACGAATATTCTTTGGCCAATTATCTATGGTGTACATGCAAGTAAACTTCAGTTTTCTTTTTGAATAGTAGCATGAATATACCAGGTTTTAAATTAGTCAGGACACGGCTTACAATTTAGTCTCCACAATTACTTTAATTTCTTAATAAACGACAATATTTTTCTTACAAAGTTTGTGATCTATAATTCATGTACAGGTTGAATTTCAAGTGACTGCATTTGTTTTCTATCTTTATTTTTTATACATCAAACTATTCATATACCATTTTACCTAGTAGTCCATAAGAGAATGTAATATTTACATATATTATTCTGCACAAATTCTACATAAATAATCAGATAGTTGCATACTTCACAAAAAAAAAAAAGTGTAGGTAATTAAATCCAAATACTATAGAAATTTTCATTTTAGAAGTAAAAAAAAAACCGTTTTAACACTTTCGAGAACATCATGATATTTAAAGTTTAATCTTTTCTTCTTCTTCAAAATAATTTCAAACATATATGCATAAATTATTCTTGCACCGAACCTGATTCTTGATATCTCTGAATAATTTCACTGGTTTCTTTCTTGTGATAATGGTTCTTGTTGAATAATAGCATTATGGCATGCGAAGGAGGAAGGACAAAATGCACTCCACATAATGGGGTGACTAAAACGAAAATAGAAAAAAGAAAGAATTTTAAGGAGAACTAAAACTAATTATGTGACTTAGATTGATCCAAGCAATCACAATATGTAAAGAGAAATAATTATCTTACATCACTTTTTAATATCATTTTTTATACTTAGTTAATGATATATAAATTTGTAGTTAATTACGTGTATTAGTTAGTTAATGAATAAATTCATAATTTAGAGTTAAAACTTGAATTTATTCATTAATTAATTAATACACGTATTAATCATGAATTTATACATCATTAATTAAGTGTAAAAAGTGATATTAAAAAATGATGTAAGAATATAAAAGTTATATATAAATTTGTACGATGCATATGAATATAAAGCTCTTCTTATTGCTAAAATCTCAATGGTCGTTGTGACGATAAGTGGATAAGGAAGAAACTACTGTGAGTATCTAGATTTCCTAGCCCCTAGATCAGGCATGCTAACGTTGCTCCATTGTTCTTGCTAAATAGAGAAAGTAATTCTTCATTAAGCTAACAAGATTACCATTCATCTTACATGAATATTTAAAATTAAAAATTATTTAAAAGTATATGACAATTTTAAAAGGTTACATAATTTTACGTTTTAATATTGGTGGTACATACATAATCTAATAGTTATAATTTGTTTTTTTTACTATCATAATAAGTTATTCCTCTCATTTAATATCGAAAGAGAAATTCTTATATCCTCTCACAATAAGAAAAATCCTTCCTCCAGGGAGGATCATAGCCATTGAATTTTGAATGGGACCCTTATGCTCAACACAACTCAAGTGCATTTAAAGGCTGCGATGTTCTTTGGAGGAAGAAAATCCTTCCTCCGGGTGGAGGAAATAATTTCTCTATGGGAAATGCTAACATCCTCTTCTTCAAACTTAAGGTAAATGTTAGAATCCTTTCACTTTTTTAGTTAGACACAAAAAATTACTTTCATATTGTGAAAAATCAATTTAAATGAAAATGTCTATTTTAGTAATTACAAACCTCAATAGTTAAATCATTAAATTTTTTCTAAATAACGAACAAACTCATATCTTTCTAATTTAAAAAAATAAAATAAAATAATTTACCTTTTTGTAAAAATCATAAATGGTAGAGAAAACATCAATTTAGTATTTTTAAAAAATAAAATACAATATTTCCTTTAAAAAATAATAAATGACAAAACAATGGTTTAAGTGTTCAAGGCTAAAGTTACTAGAGAAAGTCAATGAGAGAACATGCATACTTTAAAAATGGAGTGTATATTATTTTTGCAAATTTGTTTAATATTAAATTATTCATTAAATAAGATTAGTTTTTTAATTGATAAATTTTATGAGCTTAGTATTTACTAGAATAGTGAAAAATTATTAAATAAATATTTTTCATGAACAAAACTTGCTAAGTCTCAATTCTGTTATTCCCATTTGCACAACTAGCACATTTGTTAAAGGCATAACCATCACATTAGCAAAGATGTAAGATAAACACAAACACATTGAATGCCCTAAATCATTGATACATAATATTAGATCATCAATCTCTAAATAAATATTGCAGACCTCTTAAAAGACATATTGATTTTTTGATGAATTATCTTCAAAAAAACACAGAGAATTATCATACACACTTGTGTATGTCAAGAATATTATCTTCCTTTCCTTACTACCTCCTCTATGATTGTATTACTTGATCGGATAGTGAATGAACGATTAAAAGCCATGTATTATGGAAATAACACACACCCGCACAAATGGTGGAGGAGCGGGAACATGACCCATCATGAAGAGTTGTCTTGGCTCAACCCATCATGAATCCAAGACAGCAAGCCCTATGTATGATCCAATATAATAACACGGTTGGCCTAAAGCCCAAAACCCAATACATGTGATTTTTCAATCCATTTTATCACAATATGTGACTCCCCCTAACCCATATACTCCTCCTAAGGTATGTCTGGATGGACCAAACAGGCAGAGTTCATTACAGAATTACGTCTCATCTTCTTAGACCCAATTCAGGTAAATTGGTTATCTCACAACCCCTCTTGTATTTTAGATTTATTCCTTTTTCAAGTCTACTGAGTTTTGACTCACATAATTCATACCAATTAATTTACAAACTTGTTTTTAATTATTTAACTCTTATGGTGAGTTGGCCAAAAGTCCCTGAAGTGCAGAAGTCTTGTTTATATACTTTTAATTACTTCATTATTTTCTAAGAGTTCTCCAAGGTAGAACTCTAACTCAACAGTTCATTCTAACGCAAACAAGCAATCATTTCAATAACGGTCAAGAAGTATTATCATACACCACCATACTAAAGAAACGCTATATATAAGTCAAAGTCGCAGGCATCAGTACTTGCGATCTATTGTCCATATAGGGTACATACCAAGTCCATAGTCTAAGCAAGTACTATATACATATACATATCCAGTTAGGCACCTAACAGCTATATATAGTAAGTACAAGTCTCAAATTATAACCCAAGCAAAACAAAAAAGACTATTGTAGGATGCCTATCTCAAAAGGAAACCAAACTACGCTATCACCCCTGGTCGTCAACCACTCTAGGGGTGATCATCATGTGCACTCTAACGCTAGCATAGATGGTATACATATTAGTCTCAGGGGAGTAATACCACCATCCCTTTACCAACTTGAAGATGGTAACTAGCACCATGACTAACCTGTAGCTTGTTCAGTATCTAGATATCATGAAAATACAAGGTGAGAATTTTAGGAATTCCTAATAATCTACTATGTAAAACAAAAGAACCTTGTGATAGTTCCAGTTACATCAGGACATAGAAAAATAGTTTAACATATATGTGATTTAAGCCAAAACATTTCTCATTTCCCGATACAAAAATTGATTTTTATTTTCAAATAACTAGAATACAAATATAATAGGCCATCGACAATAACAAAATAGATGAATGCAAAAGCCAATGCAAGTCTCGATTCAATCATTATCTTTGTCTTATGCTTAATCCACTGAAAAAAATTACTTTATCCTCTAACTCTTGAAGAAGTTACTTTATCCTCTATATCCGAAGAAAATATTTTATCCTCAACTACTTAAATGATAATCTACTTGACAAATGTGAGCTCACTCTATGTAACCATACATCGCCACACAAAACCTATCTCTAACAAGGTTATTTAGTCATTCCTTGCTTTGGGTAAGGTACTCCCTTGCCTAATCTATAGGAAAAGTATACTTTTTATATTTAATTCTCATGAACATCTCAATGCACAATCCAATCAACAATACATTAGTATTATGACTTCTCAATGCATTTCATAATCTCTACAAAAGCTCAATAATCATATATCCATTAACATAAATTTTCTATTGCATATAAATACTAACTCATGAGCACACATGTTATCAATTTCTAATTCAACACAAATAATAAATGAACTAATATGGTAACTTGAAGAGCAAGTAACATACAATGAGGAAAGTTCCCCCTAGACCCTCGGATAAGTGAACTTCCAAGTAACTCTATCATAATTAACAAAACAAAATTTAATCTAATACTATCTTATTATATAATTAACATCAGAATTGAGATTAGAGGTGATTAACCATCTATTGCCAACCTAGGCCACTCTCAGCCTCGTGGCTGCACCACCCAATCAACCACTATCATCAAAATTCACTTCCAATTATCATTAAAAATGAATATATAATCATTAATTCCCTAATTAGCATTAAAATTAAGACTTGTCACCATGTTCATCCAATGATATTTTTGACCCCAACATAGCCCCCATGGCCGAACAACCACCCCTCCAACCTTGGTTTTCCTCAAAGCCATCCACCATTTCAAACTCAAGAAAGTGGCACCTATCATTAAGGAATGGAAGCAAACTCAAGGAAAGCAAAACCATCCTCCCTCTTGGTTCCACCGAGACCAACGCCACTACCAACATCAAAAACCTATTTAACCTTAACATCACAATCTCAACCAAGAAGCAATGCAAGGAAAAGAAGAAGTTTGACAGTCGCATTCGCAACGGTACTGATACATATACTGCCAAGTGGCAAAATTCCACTTCTAGGCGACCTAGTCCTCGTAGATGATTACTTATATTTTTCAAATCCAATGGGATCTTAGGTAAATGCTTAGACCCACTTACATGCATCCTCATTGGATCTAATTAATATTAAAAAGTTACTAATAAAATTTACTACTTTTATTTAATTAAATTATTTGCATATTTACTTAATTATATGCTTTAAACGCATAATTATAAGTTATAAATTAATATACTTATTTATTTAATAAGTTTCAATATTTAATTATTTTACTTAGAAGGTAACTTGCTTGCTAAGTTAAACATAACATGCAAATGATATAAATGGCAAACTACTCACTACTTTACTAGCTATGGAGTCAAGCTAAAAGGGAGGATGTTATAATTCTCTTCTCCCTTTAAAAATTTTGCCCTCAAAATTTGGTTATTTGATGAAAATAACTCTGGGTAGTCTTGTCTCATACTCATCTCCAGTTCCCAAGTAGCCTCCTCAAAGTTCAACCATTTCCATACCACTTTAACAAAAGGAATATATTTCCATCTGAGTTGTTTAACTCGCTTAACCACAATATATATAAATTTTATTTTATAAGTCAAATCATTTCTTAACTATATCGATTCATTTGCCAGAATATGTGAAGGATCTGAGTTATATTTTATATGTTGTAAAATATGGAAGATATTATGAAGATTGGAAAGTGGAAGGATTATTTGGTAAGTAACAAGTCCGATTCTTTTAAGAATTTGAAATGGATTAAGGTAACGAGGACTCAATTCACGAGATTTTAAGGCTTTGCTAGTATTATTTCTTTTTCATTGTTTCATTTTTTATTTTATTTATTTATCCATTTCCTTTTTCTTATAGCAAAAACTTTTTGAGCTCAAATTAAGAAACATTTTTTGCATAAGGTTTAAGATAACATCAAACTAAACAAGAAACCTTTATGACTTTGAGTAATATTCAAGACAATATAAAGCTGTACAATCATTATCGTTGGCCATCACATAGGTTAAAAAAAATTATGTGTTTAAATAAAGGGTACTCATGTGATTTAAAAGAAAAATTTATTTCTTTGTTAATATTTTTTATTATAAAAAAATAATACTCTTATGAGCCAAAAACAATTTTTTTAATTACTTTTTATTATTTTACTATTTTGGTAGGAATCAAGATAGCATTGAATTATACAATAAATCCTTAAGAAAAATTAAGTGACGATGAAAATAGCATATAGCTATACAATCAACATCACTCCTTGCATAAACTCGATTTTTTTTTTCGTAAATTACTAAGTGTAAGCTATTCGTGTCAAGCGCAAGTGGCGTTGGACCACTATGATAAAAACATAAAATTACTAAACTTCCTCAACAAGATTGAAAGTTAGCAAAATAAATATGCATACACACCTTTTTATATTCACTAAAATCAAATAAAAATAAAAATAAAAGGATGAAAACTAGTCATGAGATAGATCATTCACACTATATCAAGAAGGCAAGGATAATTCTAATCACCTAAACAGAAAGTATAAAAACCACAAGACTTCCAGCAAATCATAATTTTTGTGTCAAATTCCTTAAAACAAAGCAACTCACAAACAATACATGGTTCACCCACCACGACATTCCAAGTGCTAGCAAAGAAACTTATCAAAGCAATTCCATCAAACAATTTATAAACATTACATTATCCTAAGGGCCTTAACATCTCAAAATTCACAGCATACACAGACCCAGTGCATAATCCAAAGAAAAGTAAATAGAGCCAAGGAACCTAAAACATCAATCCTATGGTGCAAACCATGACACCCTCATCTTGCAACACATTTATTGCCTATTCTTTTACAGCTTGAACAGAAAAGAAAAAAGAACAAATCATGTTCAGAAACTTATGCAGACAAGACTCATAATTAAACCAAATAGACCCTTGATTGACAAAATCTTAATTTTAAAATTCTCATGCTTAAAAGCCTTAGGTATTAGATTTTCAAAAGCAAACAATACCCAGAAGTTCATATCTAACTCAAACCACAAACAAACCAAAAATAGAAACATGGCATCTCATGCAAAGTTATAGTAGAAGGGCTTCTCATTCTGATTTGAGATGTCTATTCTAGTAAAATCATCCAAGGATTATCTTGAACAATCAAGAAGCAACCAGAGGTAGACCAAGAACATTGGAAATGCCAAAATGACTTAGTAATCAAGGATATGACAAAAGATAAAATAGTTATGCTGAAAACATGCACTTATTCACAAACCAGCTAATATGAAAGAAGAATACCAGCAATTAACAACCCATAGAACTAGCAGCACACAATCAGGATTAACCAGCAAGCAAACATGTTTCAGTCCTTCCATATGATCATTCAACTTAACCAGTAGATTAGGCACCTCTTTGAATTTTGCATTCAATTTAGCCACATAAATAGAACAATCACACCTAAATAAGAGTGTCTAACCCAAAAAGCTAAACATAAAAGCAATAGATGATAATCGTCAAAACCATAAAGCCAACATGCTGATCCACAAGCTTAATCAGGAAAAGGGAGGAAAAAAAAGGTGGAAATACTAAAGCATAAGGAAAATCAAGGTTTCATAAAACCAGACTTGAACCACTGAAGATCTAGAACCAATCCATGTCCCCTAAAACATAAGCACACCAAAATTTCACCTTAAGACATGATGAGGCATTAAAACCAAATAAAATTTCTTTTAGATCACCTAACAACAGAGCTCATGCTATACTTGAAGGCCTACTTTCTTAACTTATTATCATTCCTTAGAGAGTTAGAGACATATAAGTAATAAGACCCACTCTAACACTAACAGGTTCAACATGATAATGGGTTCATGAAACCAATCTAAACTACCTTTTAACATTGCATGCATTTGACAATCAACATTGGAGACACTGGGTGGATAGGAAGGACAAGAGAACATGAATTTACACAACTCACAAAGAAATATATGGGAAAACATAATAGTTAATAATTTATAAAGTCAACCATCACACAACCAAAACCAACTATGCATTCTTTAATCCAACCTGCTTTTTCCTATTTGCATGTAGCACACTCATTCATGTGCAAGACACAAACCAACACACACAACACAATTCATTAACTTGGCCTCAAGTAAGCTACAAGGTTCGGATTTTAAAACAAAAAACAAGAGGAAAAATTAAATTAACATCACAGCACAAACAAATCAACAGAGACTATGAATTCCTTTAGTCTACACTATGATTTCAATGTAATTCAGTACCTCAAATAAATCAGCATGCAAAAAATCATTTTAAGCACGTACCAATTGCATCCTTTGTGATTGCTTACATATGGAAAAAAAAAGGATTGCATCAAATAAGTATGAACTTTCAATTTTGGAAAGCATTAACAACCAAAGAACAATATGAGGATATAAAACAACATGAATTCTAGATGCATCCCAGAAGACTCATTCAACTCCCTTGAAAAACAATAAAAACCATGTGCAAGAGAGATTCTGAGAGATGGTGTAAAATGGTGTGAACTTAGAATCCATAAAATTTGAGAATTGCAATGCCTAAGACCTCAAGTATATTAGTTTCCATAAAGTCCATTGGAGAACTGATTTGCCCTTTGTTCTCTTTTCTTTTTTTTTTTTCTATTTCTTTTCTCTTTTTTTTTTTTTTTACTTGAATTGGGTTATACAATTATGAAGACACTAAACAACATGATAATGCCTATTTTTTATTTATTTTTTCTTATAAAAATAAGCATTATTATATCTCATTATATTTTATTTTAGTGACTTTATAATACTATTGATTTATTTATTTAAAGAAGTCATTAATTTAGGTTTTGTGATAATTGTGGGGAGTCTATTAAAAATCTTGGACAAAATAATGGCAATTTGGCACCAAGTTTAATTGAAAGAAGAAATCAAGACTTGAGCCCATAACAAATAAAGAGATAAAAAAATAAAAATTTGGTTGCCTTCCATAAAAGGAGATTAAGTTTCCTAAAATTAGTTTCATAAATCCAATCAATATCTTTTTATTATTTGGAAACCAATTAAGGAGATTGACTTTCCTAAATTTAGTTTCCTAACTCCAACCTATATCTTTTTATTATTTGAGAACCAATTAAGGAGATTTTGTGCAAGATACACTCCTATTAGGTAAAATCTCTTATTAATAGACGATGACAAGGGAGGCTGCAGTGCAGGAAAAAGGTAGAGGACGCATAAAGATGACAAACTTGAAGGCTTTTTTTCTAGAATTTATTTGTCTATCATCATAGTATGAAGAACTAAATTCTCAAGTAAGGTTAGGGATGAACTTGCACACTAGATAATATTTTTAATTTATTTTTAATTTATGTATTTGATATTCAATTACTAAAACTCGTTTGTTTTATCATTCTCAAATCATTGCTGATGTTTTCTTCTCCAAATAATCATAAAATTTATTCTGTTTATGAATTCAATCATGTTTTTTCTATTGAATGATTTAGTTCTTTGATTATGTTTGGATCAATTATTTATCTATATTTATTTACTTCTTTGTTGTAATATCACTCCTTGAGTATATTGTCGTTGTTGAATTTTTTCAATAAGGATAATAATTTACATATTCTAAAAATGGTGAATGATTTTTCAAATCGTTACATTTGATTTAATTTTAGTTTATAAATCTATACTTTCCGATTGGAAATTTTGGAAATTGAGTTCCCAATTGAGTTATTCAATGAATTAAGAATAATTAAAATACCGAATTTGTGCAAGGGATTCCCGATGCTTTACTATTCATCAAATTTGAGTACTTTTTTCGTTAGTCACTTTGCTTCACTTTAATTTGTATTTAAAATTAATCTTTATTTACTATTAATCATTTAATATTTTTCTTTAGTTTCTTTGTTTCTTTAGCTATTATTTTAATTTGTCTCTTTGTGGAATCGACACCCCAAATATATGCTACAACTATCGTGTTATTTTTTGGTGTAATCAAATTTTGGCTCTGTTCCCGAGAAGATGGTAAAATAATTGCTAAACAATTTATCTTTTCAATAGTTTGTAAAGGTGGTAACATCGTTCTCTCTTTTATCTTGTTGCATCTTTA
This sequence comes from Ormosia emarginata, assembly GCA_029884605.1. Taxonomy (NCBI): domain Eukaryota; kingdom Viridiplantae; phylum Streptophyta; class Magnoliopsida; order Fabales; family Fabaceae; genus Ormosia; species Ormosia emarginata. Next base: position 16,298,967 of record JAQQTP010000062.1, on the reverse strand, counting down.
TTTTATTTTATTTTTGTATTTTTGTATTTATTTTTGGTGTTGCATTTTTCTCTACCTTGCATAAATAGGTATAGAGACGCCTTGGGTCGATCTGGTCATAGACATGTGTCAAAGTCAAAGTCTGAATTTTCTATTCATATGTTTGATACTTCTAATTCCGAGAAAATGAGCGAACACGAAGATCAACCCACTAAGACCCTTCAGGATTACCTCCACCCTACATGCATAGCCACACCATCATGCATCATGTTTCCACCTAATACTCCCCAAATAGATTTTAAAATAGGAATGATAAATTAACTTCCTACTTTTCATGGCTTGGAAAATGAAAATCTATATTTGCACATTAGGGAGTTTGAGGAAGTATTTGTGACTTTTCATAGTCAAAATGTAACCAATGATGTTATGAGATTTAAGTTCTTTCCTTTCTCTTCGAAGGATAGAACTAAGAGTTGATTATATTCGTTAAGACCACGATCTATTGGGTCGTGGAATGAGATACTCAGGCCTTCTTTAATAAACACTTTCTTCAACATAAAATTATGCTTTAAAAAGGCAAATCTCCACCTTTGCACAAAAAGATAGTGAGACTTTGTATCAGTCTTGGAAAAAATTTAAGGAGTTGTTGAGTATATGTCATCACCATGAGTATGAGAATTGACGCTTAGTGAACTATTTTTATGAGGGAGTTACACCTAGAGAACCCCAATTTGTGGAGATGATGTGTAATGGTGAGTTCTTATAGAAATATCCTTATGAGACCATAGAATACCTTAATGAGCTTGCTGAAAAAACTCACACTTGGACTGGACCTAGTGCTACTGAGAGCACAAATATGTCACGACATGTTAGGAAACTCAAAGGGTGGTGGAATCTACCATCTTAGAGAAGAGGATAACCTAACAGCTAAGGTTGAGGTGCTCACTAGGGAGCTAGAGGTGTTAACGACTAAGGACTTAAAGCCAACATGCATAGCTAATTATGCAGAGTCTTTTGCACCATGTTTTATGTTTGGCGGGATAGATGACCTCACCCAAGAATGTTCCACATTTTTTAAGATGAGAGGTATGTACAAGAAGCCTTTTACACCTTTCTCTAATACATATAATCTGGGGTTGTAACACCCCAATTTTTAGAAAAATGTCCCGAATGTTTTGTTTGCTATTTTTCAAGTTTTTGTGTAAATGACTATTGTGTCCTTATTTACTGTTTCTTATTTTTCTGTATGAAATACAAATATGTTTTATAGGTTAAAATTTTATTTGGTCGTTTTACGTAATTTGTTTCAAGACGGTAAAATAAAAGTTTTTTTAAGCTACTGTTTTAATCTTTTTGGGAGATATACAGACAATTAATACTGTCTGTAATTTTATTTGAACATTTTGGATGATTTGCTTCATCGTGGAGAAAAATAGAAAAATGATCGTTACGTCTCGATTGTACTATTTTTAATTTTTCTATATGTTACAGTGCTTAATATTACTTTCTGTGATTTTATTTGGACTTTTTGTGCGATTTGCTCCGGGACAGGAAAATAATATTTTTCTGGGCCGGGAAAATCTTGTTTTTAATTATTCAAACTGGGGATCTTACTAAACCCGATTCTAATGATACTTATGTGTTAATCTTTTAATTTTTAGGATTTAATGTCAAATAAAATAATTTTGTATTGTTATAATATTATTTTATTAGTCAGTATAATAAAATGACAGTGGACCCAAAAATATTTTGCGGGACCCACGTTTAGTTAAAATAGTTAACTTAGTAGCTTAATTAAACCTCATTAGTGATAGAACTTTCAAGAACATGATGACTAAGTGTGGTGACTAGGTTAATTAATGACTAAGCATGTGACTAGGTTAGATGACTATGCTAAACTCAACCAATGGGAGACAAGCTTGCTAACCAAGTTTTAATCTTGACCTTTGATTCATTCTAAGGCTTGGATGAAGCCAAACCCATGACACCTTGCATGGCTTTGAAGTCCACGGCCATATGGCTTTTGGAAGGCCATAATCACTTTGTCTTCATGCAATTTTCTCTCTTCTCTCTCTTCCAAAAACCCTAAACACCATTGAAGCTTCCTTGAAGCTAGTTTCGGCCAAGCCATAAACTACACCATCCAACCACCCAAAATTCTATCCAACCAAGTTTTCTAAACCTAAACACAATCCTAAGAACATCTCTAGTTGAGAGTTCTTGCAAAATCTTCCATTTGAAGCTTGGAAAACTACTTGGAAAATTTTACCTAGCAGGTGAAATTTCTTGTTTTTCATTTCTAAACTCTTTTCAAAGTTCTAAGCCATGATTTATCCATGGTTTAAGCTTTCTTTTATGGTTAATAACTTGTAGTTTTTGTTTAAGTTGTTAGGTGATTTGAAGGAGAAAACCGAAACCTAGAAGAGGAGTGAAAGAATATTTTGTCTTCATTTAAGGTAAGAGGAAGACAAATCTTATCATCCATGTGTGGTGGTAAGAAGATGGAGTTTGATTTTTGATTGTAGAATCCATAAGGATTCCTTTGTGGTGTGTTTGTTAGTAGCTTGTTTGTGTGGTTGTTAGTAGCTTTCCTATTTGATAATTGTAATAATTTGTATGTAGTTGCATGTCTACAAGCTTTGATAATTTGTATGTGTTAGAAATGCATGATAATGTATAGGATGTGAATAACATGCTAAGGAATGCATGAGTGTTCCAAAGAACACAACACCAAGGCTCACGGCCATTGACCAAAAAGAGAACCAAAATGTTCTCATTATTTTCCTAAAGTGTAATTTAATTAACCTAGGAAAATTAACAAGAGATAGAATTGTTTAGATCAAGGAAAATGAATTTAGAAATCAAAATGACATAAGTATGTATTTCGGCCAACATGCCAAACCAAAGATTCATGATTTCTAAAATCAACATTTTTAACATTGCAATCAACATTTTTGTGATAGGAAGGACAAAAGAACATGAATTTACACAAACAAAGAAATATATGGGAAAACATAATAGTTATCCCAAACCATTTCCAAGTATAAAGATGTAATATATGTTAAAAAGAATTTTTCTAAAATGAGTTTTGAAGAAATAAATTGAATTGAATTAAGTTTAATCAATTAAAATTATTGATTTTATTGTTAGAAATGAAATACAGTAACTTTTGAAAATTTCTAACATATGGCTCATGCTATAATTTTGAAGCATGTTATTGGTTTTCAAAAGGATTAAATTATACTGGTTAAAAATTAAGTAAACGAGAATTTTTACGAAAAATTAGAAAATCATTATTATAATTTTCTAAGCAAAATACTGTCAATTTTTAGTAAAAATGGGCAAATAAGATAAAAAAGATGTCCAAAAGACAGTATACGGTATGAAAAATATTTTACGTAATTTAAACGTATTATTTATTATTTCTGTTTATTTAAATAGTAATTTTTAAGGGATTTAGACTATAAAATGATTTAAAAATCTTACGCGATTGAGAAAACGTATTAAAAACTCTACGCGATTTTAAAAACAACAAAAATTTATTTACGCGATTTGAAAACGTTTGTAAAAACGACGAGATTATGAAAACGCGATAAAATTTCTACGTGATTGATCAAAACGGTATTTCTATATTTTTTTTCTGCTGTTGGGCTATGAGGTGAACCCGTACAGGCTTTGAAACAATATTTGTCCGGTGGGACTTACTGTATCTTTTTATCTATGAGGATATATTTTAATGAGGGTATTTTGGTAATTCCTTATTTTTGGATCATATATTGAGTTATGCCAGTTTTTGGTGGATTGGTTGACGAGGTGAATCACATCGTGTTGTCGATGCGATAAACGTAGTGTGGTTCATTGTCTTTATGAACTTGGAGACGTTAGTGTACGGGATCCCATATATGGATGATCATTCGCTCATTGGGCCGTGGTAACCGATAGCACACTAATGGACTCGACACGCACTATATTTAATCGAGATTTCATAAAGTCTAATAGTACATTGCCTGTAGTGCCACAACGTGAGACCGTGAATTACACCACGCCTTGGACAATGGGTACCATGTGACGTGGGGCTATAGACGCAACGTGAGACAGTGCAATAGTTTGGTTGGGCAGCCGTGGTACTAATAGATTTTGCGAGTCATTCTCTCTCTGATATCTCTATGTGTTTAGCTCCATGGAGTAGGATCGTGTCATATTGTATATGGTTATATCTTGGATATTATTTTATTGTATCTTTTTTATTTTATTTGGTTATTATTATGATAATTTGTCTATTTCTTATTTTATTTTATCTGTGAGATTATTTTATCTGTGATATTATTTTATCTGTGATATTACGTGTTGTTATGATGTTTAAATCTTTACACTATTCTGTTATTAATTACTGTTATAGCTTTTTATATTGCATTGACTGTATATTTGTTGTTTGTCATTTTCTTATTTGCCATGTTTGTGATGATTTTAGTTTGTCTTACCTCTTTATTGTATGTATTTTCTGTATATTTATTTTACGTGGTAAAGAGTTTGAGGAAGAGGAATTTCCTCTTGAGATTTTGTATCCCGAGGAGGAAGAGGAGCGAAAAAGTCAAGATCGGTCTGACGACCTCGAACCATCTGATCATCCCTACCCATTGGACTGATTAGTTTGGGTATGGCGGTGCCAGGATTTTTGGGGTTTGTGACACTCGAGTTTCACGGTGGATCGTTAGCTTGGCATCTGCGGGGAGACAGAGACTCAGTGACTTATGTGGGACGGTTGACTGTGTCCATACGACTTACGTTTGATGGAGAGCCAGTGATGACGACTACTGTGTTTCTGCACTTAGAGTTACTGTTATCTCTTAGGCGTCATTGGGGTGGTGTGTCCACTAAGCCTAGTGAGATGACTATCGTATCGACTGCGCGGTCTCGTTTCCGCCGAGTGTCGAGGCATCCTAGATATTTATCTTCTGATGAGTTTTCTGAGAGTGATCCATCAGAGATTAAATGTTTATGATGTGTATTTTTGAAGTTCGTCTCGCGTATGTATATATTGACTCTTTAATTTTGTTTTTATTTACTATTTCTGTTTAAATATTTATAGTTATAGTTGTAAATTATTTGTATAACTTATAACTTGGACCATATGTATATTATGAGTGATATTGTTCTGTTGGTTTTATGTTTCCGTGTTATTTTACAACCCGTATTAGTACTTAATAAATGTTTTACAACTTGGGTAGATTTTATTTATCTTTCTTTTATTTTCTTTATATATGTGACATCCCCACAAGGGTGTTACAGGGGTGGCGTAATCACCCCAATGTAGCTAGAAGTATGAAAACCAGCCATCTGCATAACCCCCTAGATCATATCATGCACCTTCATTTTCTAGAAGTCCTTTAGAAGACACTTTGCATGCTTTTATTGAGGCACATGGTAAGACTAACCAAAAGTTTGAATCTTTGATTACGCAAGTTGTTTAAGAAAATAAGAAGATAAAGAGCCAAGTGTCTAAATTGATGAACTCCTTAAGTATGAATGAGCAAGGTAAGTTTTTTTTCTCAACCTCAATTTGCACCCCATGGTCAACACATGACACAAGAGAATTTAAAGGATGTGAATTCCATTATGACACAAAGTGGTATATCATTACACATCCCAACAATAAACAACTCAGAGGATGTGAACAAGAATCAGGATAGTAGTGATGTCGAACTGCCTAAGGAACCTGAGGTGATAGAATCCTGTTAATGTACCATTCCCTTAAGCTTTAAAATCAAGCAAGCGAGTTCTGGATCCTAACAATGAAATCCTAGAGAATCTAAGGCATGTAAAAATCAATCTTCCTCTTTTGCATGTGATTAAATAAGTTCCTACTTATGCAAAGTTCTCAAGGATTTGTGTACAATTAAGAGGAAGCACTATCTGAAGAAGACAACGTTCTTGACAGAACAAGTTAGTGCTCTAATTGAGCAATGTATTCCTCCTAAGTACAAAGATCCTGGTTGTCCAACTATTGCATGTAGCATCAGAAATCATGAGTTTGGACAAACTTTTCTAGATTTAGAAGCTAGCGTAAATCTAATGCCATATTCTATTTATTTGCAGTTTGGGTTGGAAGAACTCAAACAAACCACTGTGGTATTGCAATTGGTTGACCGTTCAGTCAAAGTTCCCTGGGGTGTGGTAGAGGATGTTCTAATTCAAATTGACAAATTTTATTATCTTGTTGATTTCTTAATCCTCAACACTAGCTCTGTTGTTGATACTACTTCTAAAATTCCTTTGATTTTAAGTAGATCTTTCCTTACCACTACTAATGCTCTTATTAATTGTAGGAATGAGCTCATGAAGTTATTTTTCAGAAACATGACTTTCGAGGTCAATATCTTCCACATTGCAAAACATCCAGAAAGTGATGACGAGGGCCACCAGGCATATATGATTGACTCAATCATGGATAGAGGAGTTTCTACAGCCTATGATTTTGATCCCTTTGAAACTCGAGATTATGGCACTCAGGCAGGGCAACCAAAGTTTAAGGAGTTTCTTGAGAAAGGTTGGAGCATTATTTATATAAAAGGTGTTCGTCCCCTAGTTTGTTCTTATAAAATTAAGTTGGAGGAAGGTAAATAGTCAGCGGTTGAAGTTGTAACTTGAGTTGAAGGATCCATATGTAGAAGAAACTTTGGTAGACGATCCTGTCTACCAAAACTAAGGTAAGTTTTTGGTTTAAGATTTTGTTTTTATTGAGTCGACTTAAGTGTATTCCAGATTTCGGAGCCTTTGTATAAGGATGTAAATAGTGTCGACCAATAAAAAAAATTTAAAAAATCAAAACCCAAAAAAAAAAAATAGTTTGCTTGCTTGTTTATTTCATTTTACTTTATTTTTTTTTTGTTATTTTTGTCATTGCAAACCATTGTCAAGGTGTAGTTCTCCTCTTCTCATTTTCTCTTTTTAATTGCTATGCATTTCAGGTATATGACTTCTCCCTATTACTCTACTTATTTTTGTCTCAATAATTTCTTTGATGCATATTGGTGATTATCTTTTAAGTTTGGATTTAATTTGAAACATTGAGGACAATGTTTGGTCTTCATTAGGGGAGGGAGTTATTTGAATTTCAGTCATGTTATCATTATGCAACTTTTAAGGGAAAAATTTTTCTATCATGTTGCTCAACTTATTTTACATTATTCATAGTTGTTTCTGCATGTTTCTTTGTTGAAAAATTGAAATAATTAGAAAACTTGATGAAAGCATGTGGATACCATATTTTTGCCGAGTGAGTATTGAGTCATTCATTTTTATTGTGAGAGTGTTTTCTTGGTCATCTAATGTTTATTATGGTGTTCATGATTTTTTTTCACTAGATCGTTTCATTATTGTTTTGGCTAAAGAGAAATTTTATATCACACTTGCATGTAATCTGATGTCACGGAATTTAGTAGAATTGTGTGTTTACTTGAAAGATGATATTAGACCATGTTTCTTATTTTGAGCCTTGGAATAATATTTTTGTTCTTTCACATATTGTCACTAGTCACTCATTTGAGCTTATTTATTGAGTCTTTCTTTCTTAACTCTTTCCCAAAGTGTTTTAGGAAAGAAGCAATATTATTGCAATATAGAAAGATATAAGAAAAGTAAAAAAAGAGAAAAATGAAAAAAAAAGAAGGCAAAGTGATAGTGCAAGAAGAAAAAAGAAAAAAAAAAGAAAAAAAGATTATGAAAAGCTACCAAGTTGAAAAAAATTGAGAAAAGAAGTAAAAAAAAATGTCTGGCTTAGGAGTTAAAAAAAGTGATTTAAAGAAGGTAAAGAAATTTGTGTTGAAAGTATAGAAATCAAGCTTTAATATATTCTTGAAACACTTTTGATTTTCATTATTTTCCTTAGCTTTCATATTTTCTCTTTTACCCACATTACAAGCTTAATAAAATCTTATTTGATCTTAAGGGATTATACGATTCTTCCAATGTAAATGACTAATCTTAAGGCGTGATGTAAAATCTTTTCTTGGCATCTTTTTATGAAATAATATTTATTTTATTTTTTTAACGTTCTTTCTATCATTGTATATATAAGATATCTATTTTGATTTGTACATACTACTCTACTCATATATACTTGCTATGAGTGACACCATACTTCTGAGTGATTTTCATTGTTGATTGTAACTCTTGTGAGGATTGTATATGGTTAAAAGATATTTTCAGATGGGGATTCTAATTGTGATATTTGGAGACAATTGATATATGCTATAATAGCTATATTATTCACACACTTTGAGTTTGATGATGATAGAGTTTTTGTGACAATTGTAGTATTATGATACATGACTGATATTCTTGAGTTGAGATAAATTAGATTTGATTAAATTAGTTGGAGATATTTTTTATTTTAAGCTTTGTTTTAAGTCCTTTTTATTACTAGGGACTAACAATAAGCTGATTGGAGGTTGTGATAATGCCTACTTTTTATCTATTTTTTCTTATAAAAATAGGCATTATTATATTTTATTTTAATGATTTTATAATACTATTGATTTATTTATTTAAAGAAGTCACTAATTTAATTATTATGGTAATTGTAGGGAATTTGTTAAAAAATGTTAGATAAAATAATGACAATTTGTCAACAAGTTTAATTAAAAGAAGAAATCAAGACTTGGGTTCATAACAAATAAAAATAGAAAAAGATGAAAATCTGGCAACCTTCAATAAAAGGAGATTAAGTTTCCTAAAATTAGTTTCCTAAATCCAATCAATATCTTTTTATTATTTGAAGACTAATTAAGGAGATTTTTTTTTATAAAATAGAATGCAAAAACATCACAATAGAGCAAGAGATCCCAACTAGGTTAGCACCGCAGACTCTACCAATCATCTGCAGCAAACCAAAAATATATTGATCAAAATAAAAATAAAGAATACAAAAACATTGGGGAGGGGGGGCAAAACTAAACCCAAAGAAAAACAAACACTATTTAAATCTATAATTAGATAGACCAAACCTATTGTGAAAAAAGTCTATCCTAATGAAATCAGAAATCAAATCCTACCAAGAAAAACACTTAGTAATTATACCAAAAGATGCTAATTTATTAGCACAATTATTTCCTTCTCTATAAATATGAGGGACCTTGAATTGCATGCTAGAAGTAAGCAGAAGACAATTATTCCACTTGTTCCGAAGTCTCCAGGAGACTATTCCAGAAGAAGAAAAAGCTTGGACTACCAAAGAAGAATCACACTCTAACCAAAGCTTATGCCAACCTTTCTCAAAGGCCACCTGTATAGCAAACATAGCCGCGGATAACTCAGCATATATTGAGTCAGTAATATCATAATAGGCAGCAAAACAACTAAGAACCGCCCTCCTTTGGTCTCTAAAAATAGCACCACCACCAGCAGGGCCAGGAGAACCTTTGGCTGCTCCATCTGAATTTGCTTTGATCCAACCACAAGGAGGAGGAATCCAATCCACCTGAATGATTAATGGAGCTTTACTAGGGTGGCCAACTACACCAAAGAATTTAAAAATTAAGAATTCTTGTATAGATGATCCCATGTGATTCTTGGTGAAGTTTCCTGAAAGAGAAGTAGAGGCAAGAACCATGCTAATAGTAGATTTAAAAGCAACAAATTTATTGTTAAATCTGAATTTGTTCCTACAAAACCAAATGACCCAAATAATGTTAATAACAGCAACAGAAATGACATCTTTAGCTTGCGGGCTCCAGCTTCTATTACATATAGAAAGAACGTTCTCCAAAGAGGTAGCATCAACAGGCAAGTTTACTATAGAACTAAACCAAGTCCAAAGCTTCTTTGCAAAATTACAATCGAAGAAAAGATGAATAGAGGATTTTGCAGCTTGATAACATAAATTGCAAACAGAAACCGAGACATAACCTCTAAGCTACAAGTTTTCATCAGTTGGCATCCTATCATGAAGTAACCTCCAAACTATAAAAGATTTAGAGGGGGGAATAGCAGAGTTCCAAATCAGCTTATACCAGGAAGAATGCGGCTGAGGAGGCTTAAGGTGCAGGAAAGCATCTTTCAGTGTAAGTAAACCAGAATTTGATTTTTGCTAAACAAACTGATCAGTAACACAAATTCTAGGAATTGTCATTTGAGCAATATCATTAGCAATACGAGGAAAATGAAACATCAAAGGAGCAGGAATTATCCAACTATGATTATGAATGAAATCTGCCACAGAAGATTTAAGAAATTTGTGTAAGCTACAAGGGATCTGCATAGACTCCACCAGAGGTTGGCCTAACCAATTATCCAGCCAAAAATTAATGTTCCTGTCATCCCCTAAATGCCAAATTGAATTAGCCAGGACAGAAGTCATGTTGATCTTAATGTCTGGCCAAAGTGAAGATTTAACATATTTAACAATTGGCTTACTAAGAAAGACGAACCTAGACCTGAAGAAAGCTGCCCATTCTTTATTAGAAGCAAACATTTCCCATGATAACTTCATAAGGGCTGCTTCATTTAAATGTCTAAGAGATTTAATGCCGAGACCTCCCTCTAATGTGTGTGAGCATAATTTATTCCAAGCTACTGTAACCATTTTCCTGACATTTATGTCACCAGCCCATATAAAATTTCTGATGCATTTGTCAAGATGCTTTAGGAGGGAAATTGGCCAAGCATAAACATGAAAGCTGTATATGAGCATTGTAACACCCTAAAAAGTGTTTATTTAATCATCAATAATCATTTTATAATATTCTTGATTTTTAGGAATTTTTCTTTAATTTTTCGGAAATGACGAATATTGTAATGTATTCCTCGTTTTGCATGCACACTGAGCAGAAATCTACGAAGGTCAGTGTAACGCTCTGAAAATCATTTATTTAATCATAAATAATCATTTTCTAATATTTGTGATTTATGTGAATTCTTTCGGAATTTTTCGGAAACGATAAATATTTTAATATATTCTTCGTTTTGTGCAAATATTGAGCAGAGTCGGAAAACGACTGTAATGCTTCAAAAATTGGAAAATTATATGACGAATAGTTGTTTTATAATATTTTCAATTTTTGAGAATTTTATGGGAATTTTCCGGAAACGTCGAATATTTTAGTATATTCCTCGTTTTGCTCAAGTATGAAATGACTAGAGAAACACAATGTTTTCTCTGAGAACCCGAAACTATGGACACGTCGACGGGGGATCTTACTAAACTTGAGGCTGGACATAGTTTACGAGGTTTTACATTTTTCGAGAAACTTTAACAGATAAAACAAAATAATACTGCATAAAATTTATCCGTCAGATTAATTAAATACTGACTTCTGTCAACTGTAACTATTATCTATTGGATAATAGCATGTAATAAAAATCCTATCACATTATCCTAATGCAATCTACTTTATGTCTAATCAAATCACTTTAATTCAAATTTAATGTATTATAATCAAAGCTTCTTTGAGAAGCTTTGACCAACCAATGACCCTAATGCCCTTAGCTTCCAAGGGATGCCAAAAATCCTCTCCCTCCTCTCTCTCTCCATGCACGGCTGCAGCCCATTTTTTGGGGGGGGGGGGATTAGTTTGCATTCATTTAACTTATTTCACTACACAAAATTCAAATTAACCTAAAAACACTTTCTCTCTCTTCTTCTTCTTCTTCTTCTTCTTTCTTCATTTTGTTTTTCTCCTCCTTCTCTCTAGGAGAGCTACGGCCAGCCCTTCCTCTTCACCCTCAACCATCACAAAAATTCCAACCAACACCATTTCCTTAATCCTCTCCATCTCCTAAACACCTTTCTTGCTTGGAGCATCTTGAAAATCCACCATTTTCACCATCTTCTTCATGCTTCAAGCTTTGAGTTCTTGGGTAAGTTTCTTTATTCTTCCTTCCCTCTCTTCATTTTCGTGTTCATGGTCCTCTTGGTGACCATCCATGCTTTATTTTTCAAGCATTGGTGTTGTTTTAACAAAGTTGAAATTTCTAGGGTTTGGTGGCACCTAATTCGAATTTGCAAGGAGTTCTTGGAGGTTTCTCTTGATTTCTTCACTTGAGTAAGAGGAAGACACTCCTTCTCAACCTCTATTAGCATCTAGGAACCTTGATTTTTGTTGTTTGTAAGAAAAACCCTAATGAGGGTTATTCTTTAATTTGATGACTATTATGTTTACATGTTGATTTTATGATATTTATGACATTGGATTGATTGGTTGTGTATATTAATATTTTGGATTGGATTGGATGATTGAAAATGGAAGAAAAACAATTGAGAACCACTTTAGGGAGGCCACGATTTTTGGGCCTAAAATTTGGTAAATTGTGGACAATTTATAACAAGTATAAGACTTAAATTAATCAAGTGATAAAATGAAATCAATGGAAGGAAAACTTGGAATTGGAACCTCTTGGGAGGTCACGGTTTTTGAGCCCAAAAAAATTGGGGTTCTTGGTGAACCAATGCAACAAGTGAAGGACTAAGTAAATTAAAGGTGTAATTTACAATTGATGAATTGAAAAGATTGGGAATTGGATCCCTTGAGAGGCCACAGCCTCTAAGGCCTTTGGAGGCTTAATCATGCAATTTTTGGTAACTTTAAAACTCAAGTAATCAAGTAGCTAAACCCTTAGGTAACGAACTAGAAAGATTACTAATTGAAAGAATTGAAGATAATTGGGAACTTCATAAATTTTAAAGAACCAAGAATGAGATTGTCCTAAGATGTGGGTAATTTCAAGAGAACAAGAACAAGAGAGTGTGAGATTCTAAGAGCTTAGAATAAATTACCAAGTGTAAGAGAATGAATTACATTAGAGAAATCAAACTAATTATGAGAATCAAATTAAAGATGAACCTTGTAGGAAGGGTAAATTCTAGGTAAGAATTCATAATTGACCTTAAATGTGTACCGCTTGATGTTGTGGGTTCATATGAGTGACCATTTATATATTGATGTTCTCTTGGCCAATTGTGGCACATTATGGAATGATATGAAATTGATGGTCATACATGTTCATGCTTAGAGTCTTATGCATTGTGAATGTCCTGTGGACTATTGTAAGGCCAAGTTGTCTAGGAGATTGAACACACCTTAGTGCGGGTGCGAGTAAACTAGTGTAGGTCATGTTACGACCTTGGGGGCGTTGGGGTGCGGGTACCTCGCAATGGGCAATTGGTAGCTCTCCTGTCTGTGGGGTAAACCGATGCAAACGCACCGACGATCTGGACCAAGACACTGTCCTATATCGTGATCTAGCATGGAATGTCTGTACAATGCCTGGATGTGTACGTGAAAATTATTCATTATAGCACTTTGGCCACGGCAGCCGAGTTACAGACATGTCCCCTGATCTTTCTCTCTGACTGTTTGTATCTAGCTCCATGGAGTAGGAATTTGGGAAAGCATGCATGTGCATCATGAAATAATCTGTCATTGTAAATTATTATTTTCTGGAAATATGAATTGTTGATCATTATTGTAATGAATGTCTGCCTGGAACTGTTTATTTGCTTAATGTTGGATTTACTGCTTATTATTTAGAATGGTTGTTCTGAATTGCTATCTGGGCGCGTTGCGCCGATTTGTTTCTGGCTGCTATAATTAGTAATGATGATAGGATGTCTTATCTCTTTTCTGTATTTCTATTATTTGCTGCCTGTATGTATATTGTATCTATCGAAGAGGATGACCAGGAGGTTGAAGCCCCTGATTTCCCCGGTTTCTGGCTCGATCGAGACTAGTATCTACTGAGGACGATGGAGGCACGCATGCGCGAATTTCTGGGTGATGTGCGTCTGACCTTCCTTGGAGGGCCAGAGTGTTGGCACATCAACTTGAGTTTCGATCGCTGCGTCTATCTGGGAGGCGTGTCGATTTCTTTAGCCTGGAAACATCATGAGACGCCGGTCTTCACCTGCCATGTCAGCCTGCGCCTGGAGTTCTACCTGCCCATCCGAGAGATGTGGGGTGACCGTTACTACACCCCACAGGAGGATTCTTTTGATTCTACTACTCGGGCTCCTGCCCGTGGTTCCATGGTTCCGATGGAGATTTCCTCTGAAGAGGAGGACCCCGCTGAGGATCCTGATACGGTCCCTCCTCCTCTGAGGGACTGATTTTACTGGTAGCTGCTGATGGCTACCAGTATTTTATTTTGGGGGCCTGATGTATTAATTTTGGTGGGCTGTATATTTTGATATTCTGGGGGATGTATATGTAAAATCCTTAGGCAGGTATAGTTTTGCTTTTTGGAAATTTCCAGGCTTGTATCTAAAGTGCAGTTGACATTTAAATATATGTATATGCATATTATTCAGGTGAGTTTTATTTCCTGTCTTACTTTTTACTGTTGTTTAAGTTTCATCACTTAGCTTATTAATTAACAAAAAAAAAAATTATACCGCTTTTGCTCACCTATTAAAATACCGAATAAGTTAACTTTAAACTAAATGAACCGGGTCTTTATTTAGAAAAAAATTTATATTCCACATTTTCATTTATGTTTAATAAGGTGACGCTCCCTCTTGAAAAGGGGCGTTACAAGCATTCTTTGGATGATAGATTTAACTAGTTCAACTCTACCCACTATGGATAAAAGAGAGCCCTTCCAAGAAGCTAGTTTCGAAGTAATTCTGTCTGCAATAGGCTGGAAGTGAACCTTTCTAGGCTTTCCCTTGAATAAAGGAACTCCAAGATAAAAGAAAGGGAGAGTGCCTTGATAATCACATATTTTATTCATTAAGAAACCCTTATGTTTAGTCATTTACACTCTCCATATTCTTAATTGATTGAGTTTGGTATGATTTTGTGAGTTTGAGCTCAAATTGGTCCTAATTGAATATTTCCAGTATTATTGAGATTTGACACTGTTTCTGTATTTTGGCCATAACTTGAGTTCCTAATATCTGATGAACATGAATTTTACCTTGTAGGAAAGCTAAGAGGAAGCTCTACAACTTTGATGAAGAGCTCGAAGTCTGATTCAGATGTCTAAGGGACCTAAGTTGACATGGAAGTCAGAATACGGGTTCTGTCAGTAGAATCCGAACAGTGTGCACTCAAAAAATCATATCTCAAGATGTAATCATGGAGATGGGCTGAAATTTTGACAGTGGATATTCAAGATCCAAATAAACAACTTTCATGAAGAACACATTTCGAGAAAAAGAAGTCTAGTAGGTCATTTTGAGCTTGCAAGTCGGAACAGAGGTGCTGAAGTTGGGTTTGAGCAACCTACGGTATTTGGGACATATCTTGGGCTTAAGGAAGCCAAATTGGACGAACCAGCTAACCATTTTATAGCCAAGACAAGGATATACAACTTTCATGAAGAACACTTTTCGTGGTTCTGAAGTATAGTGGGTCGTTTTTGGCTTCCAAGTCAGACACGAAATTTTCGTCCTCAACCATCCACTCATCCATCCACTAATCCACTCATCCATCCACTAATCCACTCATCCACTCATCCACTAACTCACCCACTCATCCACTCATACACTAATCCAACCACTTAACCACTCCACCCACTCATCCACTAATCCATCCACTCATCCATCCACTCACCCATTCATGTCCATAATTTCCCAATCACCAAAAGTCCTTTGGCATTTTTCACTAATTCAACCACTCAACCATTCCACTCACTCATCCACTAAACCAATCCACTAAACCAACCCACTAATCCATCCACTCAAACACTCCACTCACTCACCCACTCATCCACCCACTTCCCTTTGTCATTTTGTTACCTTAGACTTCTATAAAAGGCACCATTTATCATGAACAAGATGTAATTCTCCTTCATTTCTCTCTAAGTTTCTTCTTGCTTCTTCATAGTTTCTCATAGTTTTGTATATTTTGATGCTCCCCTTCATGGTAATGGAGGGCTAAGCTACTTTGGGTCAATTTAGAACTCTTGAAGAGATTGTGGTTTGGATTCTTGAGACCTTGGTTATGCATTGTATTTGATTTGTAATTGAATTCCTCTTTTCTTCTTCTTTCTTCTTCTTTCTTCTTCTTCTTGATCTTGAATGCATGAATGGTGATTCTATTTATGTTGATCTAATTTGATCTTGGTTTAAGATTGAGATTTGTGATGAAACTTAGAACTAATTGATCTAAACTAATCACATAAATGAAGATTGAGATTTGTGATGAAACTTAGAACTGATTGATCTAAATTAATCACGAAATTGAAGAGGTTAGGTTACTTGATTTGTGCCTAAGTTAATTGAATTCGGTACTTGAAATTAACATAGATTTTCATGAATGGTGCGATTGCGGATTTGTGTTTATCACTTGTTAATTGAATTCTAGACGATCGTCTAGTATGAATTTTGGATTTGATGCAGAGATCTCGGTTAGATCCAAATTAACAATTCAATTGTGCTTCAAGTGTTCTATGAAGGGTCTATGATTGAATCCACCCAATCTTGGATAGGTTTCTAAATTGACTACTCTTTAATTGTCATTTCTTCCGTTAATTTTGTTAAGTACGATATTAAACTGTCAAACCCCCCTTTGCTAACTTTCACTTGATTTGATTAAATTATATCTACGATCCTTGAGGAGACGATCCGGTGTTGTCACTGTGCTACAAGCTTAGGTAATAACTTCGGTTATAATTTTGACCTGAGTTCGGCGCTCATTAAAATTTTGGCGCCGTTGTAGGGGATTAGTAAGTGTAATCTTTTCATTTGAAGTGTTTTTACTCACTTTTGCTTTTTATTAATTTTTCTAACATTTTTAACCATTGTCTAGTGTATTTTGCTTATTTATTTGTTTTTGTGTGATGCATGACTAGGTCTGAGCCTGATAACTTGGTTGACTTTGATCCTGAGATTGATAGAACCTTGCATAGCTTGATTAGAGCTCGTAGGCTAAGTGCAAGAATTGCTTCAATTTGATCTTAATATTGAGAGTGAACTTGAGATCTTGAATAATTCTGAAACCATGGTGATAACATGCAAAATAGAACTCTTAAGGAACTTGCTGCTCCTGATATAACTAACTTGGTCTTTGTGTATTCAATACCCGATCTTGATGCTTGATTTTGAGTTAAAATCTGGATTGATACATTTGTTGCCCAAGTTTCACGGTTTTGCGGTGAGGATCCCCATAAGCATCTAAAGGAGTTCCATGTGGTTTGTTCAACCATGAAGCCACATGGGATCTCAGAAGAGCACATCAAGCTGAGGGCATTTCCTTTCTCACTTGCTGATACAGCCAAGGATTGGTTATTTTATCTTTCACCAGGTTCAGTAACAAGTTGGACTGACATGAAGCGGTTGTTCTTAGAGAAATTTTTCCCTGCCTCTAGAGCTGCTGCCATTAGAAAAGATATATGTGGCATAAGACAAATGATAGGGGAGACTTTGCATGAATATTGGGAAAGATTCAAGAAGTTGTGCTCGAGCTGTCCCCACCACCAAATCACCGATCAGCTCTTAATTCAATATTTCTATGAAGGCTTGCTACCAAATGACAGAAGCATGGTGGATATTGCCTCTGGAGGAGCCTTAGTAGACAAGGCCCCTGCAGCAGCGAGAGATTTGATAGCAAACATGGCAGCCAACACCCAACAATTTGGCACACGAATTATTACCTCAACCAGAGGAGTCAATGAAATTCAATCGTCTCATGTAGACCAACAGAGAATGGAACACAGAATTGATGAATTAACTTCTTTGGTGAGGCAGTTAGCAGTGGCACAACAATCACCAATGCAGATTGCTGCAACCGTGTGTGGCATTTGCTCTTGTTCATCTCATCCTACTTGATGCATGCCCTACACTTCGGGATGGTGGTTCTATTATTCCGAGAACAATCACATTGCGGCGGTGGTATTTTTCCTGGTAGACCCCAATATCGCAATCACAAAGAAGCGGCCCGGATATGATCCATTTTCTAATACCTATAACCCCATGGCGGAGGGACCATCCCAACTCGAGATATGGAAATTACGGTCAACAACAACAACAAATACTACAAAGAAGAACCATAGTTTAGATACCAAGCTACGAGGCCCTAGCAACAAGTACCAACCACTGCGCATTTAGGCAAGCACAACCTGCACCGCCACCCATGCAGCAGCCCCTCCAGCTACCTGTTCCAGCAGCCACTCCAGCTGAGCCACCTTTCGAAGACTTGATGAAACAGTTTCAGCAGAATGTCAATGCCACCATCCAGAATTTACAAACTCAAATTGGGCAGATGGCAACCACTCTGAGTGAGTTGAAAAGTCAAGGGTCGAACCAATTGCCTTCACAAACAGTCAACAACCCAAGAGGCAATGTAAGTGCCATTAGCTTGAGAAGTGGCAGAGAAGTTGACGGTCCTACTCCACCACAACCTGAACTACAAGTGCATCAACCAGAAGGTGACCGAAACAAAAGAAAGTGGATAGCTCAGTCCAAAAATCTGTGATACAAAAAAAATGTGTAGAGAATTCAAATCTGGCTATTCCACTACCTTTTCCACACAGAGTCACACAGGTCCAAGCATACTTTGCGCAAAAGCAGAAATAGAAAGAGAAGTCATGGACACATTCGGGAAGGTGGAAATCAATATTCCCTCCTTGATGCAATCAAGCGATTCCCAAGTATGCCAAATTCCTCAAAGAGTTGTGTACTCACAAGAGAAGACTTAAGTGGTACTGAGAAAATAAGCATGGGCGAAATGTTTCGCAATGATTCTACCAAGCATGCCACAAAAATGCAAAGATCTTGGAACTTTCACAATTCCTTGCACGATAGGTAACTCCAAATTTGAACATGCAATGCTAGATTTGGGTGCTTCGATTAATGTCATGCCTATGTCAATTTATCAGTCCTTGAACATTGGCACTTTACAACCCACTGGTATAGTGATTCAATTGGCAAATAGGACCACTGCTTATCCTGCAGGAGTACTAGAAGATGTGTTAGTTCGGGTGAATGATTTAATTTTTCCAGCGGACTTCTACGTCTTGGACATGGAAGATGAGTCTTCAGCAACCCATGCTCCATTAATTCTAGGCAGACCGTTCCTCAAGACCGCCAAGACCAAGATAGATGTGCATCTTGGCACCCTTTCTATGGAGTTTGGCGATGATTTGGTACAGATTTAACATTTTTGATGCCATGAGACATCCCCAGAGGAGCATTCTATTTTTCATATTGATGTGATTGAGATCTTGGTTGATGATGTTTATCTGATTTATATGCTGAATTCCCTGATATTGCTGACTTTCTGGATTCTGTTTCTTGTGATACATGTGTTGCTTGTGATGTTGAGCCATGTGCTGCATGTGCTGAGATTTATGCTGGTATAAGTGATGATGCATCTGCTGACTTAAATGATACCACATTTGAAAATAGAAGTCAGAACTATGCTGAATTTAATGTTGCTGAATTAGTTGTTTCAAATAGCTTGCTGCCTTCCATTGTACAGCCTCCATCCTTAGAGTTGAAGACTTTGCGGACCATCTTAAATATGCATATTTAGGAGATGGTGAGAAGTCTACCGATGATTGTTGCTAAGAATCTGCAACCTGAACAAGAAGAAAAATTGCTGCAGGTTTTGAGGCAGAATAAGCAAGCCATCGGATGGACACTTGCAGATCTTCCTGGTATTAGTCCTTCCACATGCATGCATAGGATTTTATTGGAAGAGGATACGAAACCAGTAAGGCAACCCCAAAGGAGACTGAACCCCTTGATTTTAGATGTGGTGACGAAGGAAGTGACCAAGCTACTTCAAGCTGGCATTATTTATCCTATATCAGACAGTAAATGGGTGAGCCCCGTGCAGGTTGTTCCCAAGAAATCTGGGGTCACAGTAGTTGAGAATGAGAATAACGAACTTCTACCCACAAGAGTTCAGAACAGTTGGCGGGTTTGCATTGATTATAGGCGGCTTAACCAGGCTACTAGAAAAGATCATTTTCCGCTACCTTTCATTGATCAGATGTTGGAGAGGCTTGCTGGCAAGTCACATTATTGTTTTCTGGATGGATATTCAGGTTATTTTCAGATTCATATAGCCCTAGAAGACCAAGAGAAGACTACTTTCACTTGTCCATTTAGCACATTTGCATACAGGAGGATGCCGTTTGGTCTGTGCAATGCTCTGGGCACCTTTCAAAGGTGTATGGTAAGTATCTTTTCTGACTTTTTAGAGAATTGCATGGATGTGTTTATGGATGATTTTACTTGTCTATGGTTCTTCCTTTGATGCATGCTTGGATAGTCGCTCAGGTTTTACATAGATGCATTGAAACTAACCTTGTTCTGAATTTTGAGAAATGTCATTTCATGGTAGAACAAGGTATAGTTTTAGGACATGTAATATCTAGCAAGGGTATCGAGGTAGATCCTACAAAAATAAATGTTATTTCATGCTTATCTTACCCCACATGCGTGCGGGAGGTTCGCTCTTTCCTTGGTCATGCAGGTTTCTATAGGCGGTTCATAAAAGATTTCAAAAATTGCTCTTCCACTATCCAACTTGCTACAAAAAGAAGTGGAGTTCCATTTTGACCGAAATGCAAGGATGCCTTCAATCACTTGAAGCAAGCATTGACCAAGACACCTATCATCCACCCACCGGATTGGACACTTCCATTTGAGCTCATGTGTGATGCCTCTAATTATGCTTTGGGAGCTTGTTCTTGCACAAAGGGTCGGTAAAATATCTCATGTCATCTCTTATGCTTCAAGAACTTTAGATCCTGCACAAGTCAACTACACCACCACTGAAAAGGAACTTTTAGCAATTGTTTTTGCTTTAGACAAATTTCGATCATATTTGCTTGGTTCTAGAGTGGTTGTGTTTTCGAGATCATCTGACTCTGAAGTTTCTCCTGAAGAAGCTTGATGCAAAGCCTAGGTTGATTAGGTGGATTTTGCTCCTCCAAGAGTTCGATATTGAAATCCGTGATAAAAGTGGAGCGGAGAATTTAGTGGCTGATCACCTAAGTCGTATTGAAAAGGAGACAGATACTTTACCTATCCATGATGTCTACCCTGATGAGCAGCTTTTCAAGCTGCAAGGTAACACTCATTGGTTTGCTGATTTGATAAATTTCTTAGTTGCTGGTGTTTTCCCTGCACATTTTATTAGGGCTCAGATTGATAAATTGAAAAGTGAGTCAAAATATTATGTGAGGGATGACCCTTATCTGTGGAAATTTTGTAGTGACCAAGTCATTAGGAGATGTGTGCCTCGATAATGAATTCCATTCTATTCTTAGCTTTTGTCATACACTTGCATGTGGCGGTCATTTTGGTCCCCAAAGGACTTTGCTAGGAAAGTTTTGGAATCTGGATTATATTGGCCCACTCTATTTCATGATGCATATGTGTTTTGTAAATCTTGTGATTAATGCCAAAAAACAGGAAACACTTCTCGAAGGAATGAGATGCCCCATAAATCCTTATTGTTCTGTGAGATTTTTGATGTATGGGGTATTGATTTTATGGGACCCTTTCCTGTTTCTTTTGGTTTTTGTTTACATTTTGCTAGTTGTTGATTATGTATACAAGTGGGTGGAGGCGAAAGCTACTCGGTGATGATTCCAAAGTTGTTGTGGATTTTGTTAGATCACGATTTTTGCGGTTTGGAGTTCCAAAGGCCATCATCGGTGATCGGGGTTCACATTTTTGTAATCGAAGCATGGAAGCTTTGATGAAAAAGTATGGGGTCTTGCACGAGAGTTTCTACACCTTACCATCCCCAAACTAATGGGCAAGCCGAGATTTCCAACGGGGAGATCAAGCGAGATACTCCGGAAGCAGTTCAACCTAACGAAAGACTGGAGCAAGAGGCTTGAGGATGCTTTATGGGCTTACCGGATCGCTTATAAGACACCAATCGGGATGTCTCCGTATCGGATTGTTTTTGGAAAAGCCTGCCACCTACCGGGTGGAAATTGAGCATCATGCATTTTGGGCGGTGAAAATGTGCAACTTGGACCTAGATCAAGCGGGTATGGAGAGGAAGTCAGCAGTAGCTGCGAATTGGAGGAGATCCGCTTGGAGGCTTATGAAAGTTCCAAACTTTATAAGGAGAAGACCAAAGCCTTCCATGATAAGTTGATTCGAGGAAAACATTTGAGATTGGTCAAAAAGTTCTCCTCTATAACTCCCGCCTCCGATTCATGCCTGGCAAATTAAGGTCTAGATGGGATGGACCATTTATTGTTACTAAGGTTTTTCCTTCAGTCTGTCATTCGGATTAAAAGTGAGGTCACTTTGCCAAAGCTTTCATCGTAAATAGACACCGCCTCAAACAAGATATCATGAACTTCCGAGAGAATGCGAGAAGTGGAGGTGATGAACCTTCTCCATCCGCATTATGAATAAAAAAAAAAAAAAAAAAAAAAAAAAAACAAAAAAAAAAAAAAAAAAAAAAAAAAATAAAAAAAAAATGTATACTTCTTAGGGTTGGCTTTGGTAACACACACCGTGAATGGAGAAATGCATGCATCCCGATCCAAATTCTTTCTTAATTGAAAAACAAAGAAGGTTGATTGTATTCCACATGTGAGGCGACCCGGTCGTATTATGGCCACTTGTCCCTTTTGGGAGCCCTATGTTACGCCGGTCTTGAATGGATCGAATCTTGGTCAACAATGCTTTGGCACAAAGGTGAAAGAGCAAACTACCTCCATCCCAATCTTAAGTAAGTATACACTCATCTTTCATCAAGTTTTTCTAACAATTTCAAAAAAGAAAAAAAAAAGGACGTGATGTCTCATTTGCACTCATGTACGCGCATATAAAGATACGCCATGGAAACTAATGCACGGACATGTGTATGTCATCATTTTCTATTTCTTTTATCTTTGTATCATTTTGTTGTATTTTGATTTTTGTACGAAGAAACAGACGATCCTTTGAGTAGGGTCCTTCGGGGGTTTCTAGACTTCTTTACCTTGATGGTTTTTTTTGAAGTAAAAAAAAAACAAAAAACAAAAAACAAAAAAAAAAAAAAAAAAAAAAAACAAAAAACAAAAAAAAAAAAACAAAAAAAGACAAAAAAAAATAGGAAAAAAAAAAAAAAAAAAAAAAGATTTTGTGTTTCTTAATTTCAACATTTTCTCGACAACATGACCAACCTACCCTCATAGGTGCAATTATTCCCTTTCCATTCTTTTTCCTATTTAAACACTCCATTTTCTCCATTTTCCTTCAACTAAGAAACACTCAAAGGGAGGAAAAGTATAGAATGGGACCTCCTATTCGTAACCTCAAAAATGTCTGTGTTTTTTGTGGGTCGAGTTATGGGAAGGGATTAGAATTTATGTAAACGCAGCTAGCACTCTTGGTCGATCACTTGCTGCGAGGAATATTCATCTTATATATGGGGAGGTTGTCATGGGTTAATGGGGTGTATCACTTGCTGCCTTTTTAGGAGAGCAATCGTTTTTAGGTGTTATTCCTAAACCTTTAGTGAAAATAACATCACCGGAAGGACAATTGGAGAAGAAATTCAGTAACATCTATGCATGGACGAATGAAAACAATGGTTGACAATTCTCGATGCATTTCTTGTCTTACCTGGTGGTTTTGGTACTTTGGAAGAGATTTTTCAAATTGTCTCTTGGGTTGAACTGAACATCCACCATAAACCCATTGGTTTGTTGAATGTTAATAATTTCTTTGATCTTTTGTTATTTTTTCTTGACAAAGTTCGTGGAACAAATTTATCACTCCTTCCTAAGAAGACAACTTCTTATCTCTGCCTCCACTATTGATGAGCTCATTGATAAATTAGAAGCTTTTGAGTATGTACCTGATAAGGTATTCGTCAAAATTTTGACGAGCGCCGAACTCAGTCAAAATTATAACCGAAGTTATTACCTAAGCTTGTAGCACAGTGACAACACCGGATCGTCTCCTCAAGGATCGTAGATGTAATTTAATCAAATCAAGTGAAAGTTAGCAAAGGGGGTTTGACAGTTTAATATCGTACTTAACAAAATTAACGGAAGAAATGACAATTAAAGAGTAGTCAATTTAGAAACCTATCCAAGATTGGGTGGATTCAATCATAGACCCTTCATAAAACACTTGAAGCGCAATTGAATTGTTAATTTGGATCTAACCGAGATCTCTGCATCAAATCCAGAATTCATACTAGACGATCGCCTAGAATTCAATTAACAAGTGATAAACACAAATCCGCAATCGCACCATTCATGAAAATCTATGTTAATTTCAAGTACCGAATTCAATTAACTTAGGCACAAATCGGAACCTAACCTCTTCAATTACGTGATTAATTTAGATCAATCAGTTCTAAGTTTCATCACAAATCTCAATCTTCATTTATGTGATTAGTTTAGATCAATCAGTTCAAAGTTTCATCACAAATCTCAATCTTAAACCAAGATCAAATCAGATCAACATAAATAGAATCACCATTCATGCATTCAAGATCAAGAAGAAGAAGAAAGAAGAAGAAGGAAGAAGAAAAGAGGAATTCAATTACAAATCAAATACAATGCATAACCAAGGTCTCAAGAATCCAAACCACAATCTCTTCAAGAGTTCTAAATTGACCCAAAGTAGCTTAGCCCTCCATTACCATGAAGGGGAGCATGAAAATATACAAAACTATGAGAAACTATGAAGAAGCAAGAAGAAACTTAGAGAGAAAATGAAGGAGAATTACATCTTGTTCATGATAAATGGTGCCTTTTATAGAAGTCTAAGGTAACAAAATGACAAAGGGAAGTGGGTGGATGAGTGGGTGAGTGAGTGGAGTGTTTGAGTGGATGGATTAGTGGGTTGGTTTAGTGGATTGGTTTAGTGGATGAGTGAGTGGAATGGTTGAGTGGTTGAATTAGTGAAAAATGCCAAAGGACTTTTGGTGATTGGGAAATTATGGACATGAATGGGTGAGTGGATGGATGAGTGGATGGATTAGTGGATGAGTGGGTGGAGTGGTTAAGTGGTTGGATTAGTGTATGAGTGGATGAGTGGGTGAGTTAGTGGATGAGTGGATGAGTGGATTAGTGGATGGATGAGTGGATTAGTGGATGGATGAGTGGATGGTTGAGGACGAAAATTTCGTGTCTGACTTGGAAGCCAAAAACGACCCACTATACTTCAGAACCACGAAAAGTGTTCTTCATGAAAGTTGTAGATCCTTGTCTTGGCTATAAAATGGATAGCTGGTTCGTCCAATTTGGCTTCCTTAAGCCCAAGATATGTCCCAAATACCGTAGGTTGCTCAAACCCAACTTCAGCACCTCTGTTCCGACTTGCAAGCTCAAAATGACCTACTAGAATTCTTTTTCTCAAACTGTGTTCTTCATGAAAGTTGTTTATTTGGATCTTGACTATCCACTGTAAAAATTTCAGCCCATCTCCATTATTACATATTGAGATATTATTTTTTGAGTGCACACTGTTCGGATTCTACTGACAGAACCCGTATTCTGACTTCCATGTCAACTTAGGTCCCTTAGACATCTGAATCAGACATCGAGCTCTTCATCAAAGTTGTAGAGCTTCCTCTTAGCTTTCCTACAAGGTAAAATTCATGTTCATCAGATATGAGGAACTCAAGTTATGACCAAAATACAGAAACAATGTCAAATCTCAATAATGCTGGAAATATTCAATGAGGACCAATTTGAGCTCAAACTTACAAAATCATACCAAACTCAATCAATTAAGAAGATGGAGAGTGTAAATGACTAAACATAAGGGTTTCTTAATGAATAAAATATGTGATTATCAAATTTCCCCACACTTAGCTTTTTGCACTCCTGGGCAAAACTCAAGACCAAAATTTTACAATCAAGAAGAACAACCAAAGGTTCAAGGGATCAAAACATTCATGAGTTAACAATTCTCCACATCTCAAACCAACAAGCAAGGTATCTTCAACATGAATCGAGAATGATAGATCTTCACAAGATTCCCTCTCAATCTCTCAAGTGTTTAAAGGGTAGGTATTTCACTCAATTCAACCCATGAAAATTGCACTACCATAAGCTTGCTTATCTTCTACTTCTCCACTACTCAAAACACATGCACACACAAATCATGAGGACTTTATTCAAGGTTGTAGTGAGGTCAAGGTAACAGGAGAGGATAAAATGGATATGAGAAGATAAATACTAAAGAGAATAAAAGCAAATGAGAGCTGAGTTCAAATAACAGCATAAAAGTTCATCCCAACTCTAGTGTATATCCCTTTACATATTCATTTCCCAATCCCTTTTTTTTTTTAAACACTTGGTTTTTTTTTTTTTCTTTTTTTTTTTTCTTTTTTTTTCTTTTTCTTTTATATATATGAACATAACTATATACATACATTTTTTTTTTTCTTTTTGGGCACTCTTTTCTTTTTCAACAACCATTTTGTACACACACCCCCACACTTATTCAAAAACTCATCCATTAACCAAGCTAATGTTCTTTTATTCCCTAAGGTAAAGTAAGAACACGATTTCTCATTTAAGGCACATAATGAGCTAGAAACAAGGAATGGTCAAATAAGCTCAAAGGGGTTAAGCAAAGGAAAATATACAAGGTTGACAAGAATCAGAGAATTTTCAAGAAGTCAAAAGAGTGCTTGATATCATATTGAAAACAAGGTTGGCTATTTGGTTAAACTAGCTAATTAAGAAAGAGGGCCTCAATCATGTTCATGCATGCAAGTGAAATGTAGCCTCAAAAGAATCAAAGCAAGTTCTAGAGTGGTCATTAACATGAGTGAAAATCACACAAGAAAGAAGAGAATGGCATAAATGTTAAATCCATCCATTAGGCTCAAAATCTCACAAGGTATGCATCCATCAAACTCAATTCATCAATTCAATCATCCATCTCCAAGCATATCAGTTCAAGAAGGGAGAAAAGTTATTCAATCATGCAATGAACCCTTTCTTTTTTTTTTTTTAACAAAAAGAAACTTGCTAAAATCTCTCCCCACACTTAATATAGACATTGTCCTCAATGTGAAAGTGATAAATAAAACGGAAAGAAAAGAGCAAACACAACCCGATGAGGAGTGAATCAACGCCAAGCGAAAAAAGCACACTGTCAATCGATTAGCGCATCGACCACGAAAAGAAATCAAACAAGAAAACGTTAGTACTTCCACAATTTAATACTAATTAATTACTACCTAAAAAAACTTCTTACTCTGCCACCAATTAAGATGCGTCTCAAGAGTAAAATTACTCCTTACTCTGCCATCACTAATTGGTTTAATAAGTCCATGATAATCATATTATACTTTCCAAACAAAACAACATTTTTTTTTTAATAAAATCAAACCCATTAAAGAGAAAGTGTCAGATCGGGCTTTTGTTTCTTGTTACTTCCTTCGCTGCTTCCTGTTGACCAATCTATCTGAGCTAATACCTTATCAGGTACATACTCAAAAGCTTCTAATTTATGAATGAGCTCATCAATAGTGGAGGCAGAGGTAAGAAGTTGTCTTACCGAAGGAGTGATAAATTTCTGTTCCACAGCTTTGTCAAGAAAAAATAACAAAAGATCAAAGAAATTATTAACATTCAACAAACCAATGGGTTTATGGTGGATGTTCAGTTCAGCCCAAGAGACAATTTGAAAAATCTTTTCCAAAGTACCAAAACCACCAGGTAAGACAAGAAATGCATCAGAATTGTCAACCATTGTTTTCATTCGTCCATGCATAGATGTTACCTGAATTTCTTCTTCAATTGTCCTTCCAGTGATGTTATTTTCAACTAAAGGTTTAGGAATAACACCTAAAACCTGACTGCCTCCTAAAAAGGCAGCAAGTGATACAGCCCCCATTAACCCATGACAACCTCCCCCATATACAAGATGAATATTCCTCGCAGCAAGTGATCGACCAAGAGTGCTAGCTGCGTTTACAAATTCTAATCCCTTCCCATAACTCGACCCACAAAAAACACAGACATTTTTTAGGTTACGAATAGGAGGTCCCATTCTATACTTTTCCTCCCTTTGAGTGTTTCTTAGTTGAAGGAAAATGGAGAAAATGGAGTGTTTAAATAGGAAAAAGAATGGAAAGGGGAATAATTGCACCTATGAGGGTAGGTTGGCTGTTGTCAGAAAAGGTTGAAATTAAGAAACACAAAATCTTTTTTTTTCCTATTTTTTTTGTTTTGTTTTTGTTTTGTTTTTGTTTTTTGTTTTTTTTTTGACTTCAAGAAAACCATCAAGGTAAAGAAGTCTAGAAACCCCTGAAGGACCCTGCTCAAAGGATCGTCTGTACAAAAATCAAAATACAACAAAATGATACAAAGATAAAAGAAATAGAAAATGATGACATACCTGTATGTACAGTTTCCATGGCGTATCTTTATATCAAGCGCGTCACATGAGTGCGGTAGACATCACGTCCTTCTTTTTTTTTTTTTGAAATTGTTAGAAAAACTTGATGAAAGATGAGTGTATACTTACTTAAGATTGGGATGGAGGTAGTCTCCGCTCTTTCGGCTTTGTACCAAAGCATTGTTGACCAGATTCGATCCATTCAAGACCAGGCAGTAACATAGGGCTCCCAAAAGGGACAAGTGGCCATAATACGACCGGTTTGCCTCACATGTGGAATACAATCTACCTTCTTTGTTTTTCAATTAAGAAGGCTGGATCAGATGCACGCATTTCCCCATTCACGGTGTGTGTTACCAAAGCCAACCCTAAGAAGTATACATTTTTTTTTTTTTTTTGTTTTTTTTTTTTTGTTTTTTTTTTTGAGATGACATGAAGAAGAAGAAGAAGAAGAAGATATGTACAGATTGTTTGTGGATATGGCTCACATCTCGCCTCTGGTTAAACGTCCGAATGGCTTAAACATCTTCTATGAGTCGAGGATAAACTTCCCATCCAATTTTCTTATAAATTGGCAAACGTGGTCTTTTAGAGTCGATTCCCAAGATCAGTAGCGTTGTTCTTCATCCTTGAAGAGATTCCACAATTTAAGAATTTCACGATGCACCAATCCACAAGAATGCGTCTCAAGAGTCAATAAGATATCATCTAATGACTCCTTACTCGATCCATTCTTAATGAAGAAAATTTTATCTTCTCTATTTGCGAAACCATCCCCTTAGTACGACATCGCTTGTTACGCTTCCATCGTCCACATTTGTGACAGACTTGTAACCTTTTTGCTCTTCTCCTTTTAGAATATGAACTTCTTCCAAGACCGGGCATATATGAGTCAAATGAAATTGAGGACTCACCGCTAATCGGACCTTCGCTTCAATTATCCATCGTACATCTTCGGCATACCTTTGTGCATTAACGGTCTCAATCTTTCACATCGAACTTTGTAGATTTTTCTCGAGCATTTTGAGGAAGAGAAGGAAAATGTTTTCTCGGGTTTGAAAGAATGACATCCATTTTGAAGGAGAAGAAGGATTCGGTTATTTTGGGAAACCGAAAAATAAACCGACTTGAGAGTCACGGAGTACCGTATCCGCCACTTAACCTAAGAACACAAAGAACTCAAGAACTTGGTTTTCCAGGAATGGTTGAGTCTTTGTCCATTAACTTTAAGCGCATTACCATTCCTAGGATCCTCAATATCTTCTACCCCGGAGGATACACGTGTTTGACAAAGAAAAGAACCGCGCCACCTAGATCTCAAATTTTCAAGGAGTAGGTGCAGATGATGAAATCTCAAAGCGTAACCTTTTTGACCAATTTCGCAACTTTTGCAAAAGGTGTAACAGACCTTGAATAAAATGGGTCAATAAAATCCATACTGCAAGATTTTCGCTGTTGTTGTCGTTGAAGAAAAAGTGACCTCCACTTGCTTCCGAGTGACAAAATTGAATGGCACTACCTTCCTCATTGTCGGGCATACAGCTGCTTTTTTTTTCTTTTCTTTTCTTTTCTTTTTTTTTTTTTTTTTTTTTTTTTTTTTTTTTTTTTTTTTTTATTCATAATGCGGATGGAGAAGGTTCATCACCTCCACTTCGCATTCTCCGAAAGTTCATGATACTTGTTTGAGGGCGTGTCCATTTACGATGAAAGCTTTGGCGGTGACCTCACTTTTAATCCGAACGAAAGACCAAGGAAAAACCTTAGTAACAATAAATGGTCCATCCCATCTAGACCTTAATTTGCCAGCATGAATCGGAGGCGGGAGTTATAGAGGAGAACTTTTTGACCAATCTCAAATGTTTTCCTCGAATCAACTTATCATGGAAGGCTTTGGTCTTCTCCTTATAAAGTTTGGAACTTTCATAAGCCTCCAAGCGGATCTCCTCCAATTGTTTGTACTGCAGCTTCCTCTCCATACCTGCTTGATCTAGGTCCAAGTTGCACCTTTTCACTGCCCAAAATGCATGATGCTCAATTTCCACCCAGGTAGGTGTGAGCTTTTCCAAAAACAATCCGATACGGAGACATCCCGATTGGTGTCTTATAAGCAGTCCGGTAAGCCCATAAAGCATCCTCAAGCCTCTTGCTCCAGTCCTTTCTGTTAGGTTGAACTGTCTTCTGGAGTATCTGCTTGATCTCCCTGTTGGAAATCTCGGCTTGCCCATTAGTTTGGGGATGGTAAGGTGTAGAAACTCTGTGCAAGACCCCATACTTTTTCATCAAAGCTTCCATGCTTCGATTACAAAAATGTGAACCCTGATCACTGATGATGGCCTTTGGAACTCCAAACCCGTAAAATCGTGATCTAACAAAATCCACAACAACTTTGGAATCATCATCCGAGTAGCTTTCGCCTCCACCCACTTGGATACATAATCAACGAAATAGCAAAATGTAAACAAAACCAAAAGAAACAGGAAAGGGTCCCATAAAATCAATACCCCATACATCAAAAATCTCACGAAACAATAAGGATTTCCGGGGCATCTCATTCCTTCGAGAAGTGTTTCCTGTTTTTTGGCATTGATCACAAGATTTACAAAACACATATGCATCATGAAATAGAGTGGGCCAATATAATCCAGATTCCAAAACTTTCCTAGCAGTCCTTTGGGGACCAAAATGACCGCCATATGCAAGTGTATGTATGACAAAAGCTAAGAATAGAATGGAATTCATTATCGTGCACACATCTCCTAATGACTTGGTCACTACAAAATTTCCACAGATAAGGGTCATCCCACACATAATATTTTGACTCACTTTTCAATTTATCAATCGAGCCCTAATAAAATGTGCGGGAAAACACCAAAGAACTAAGAAATTTATCAAATCAAGAAACCAAGGAGTGTTACCTTGCGCTTGAAAAGCCGCTCATCGTGGGAAGACATCATGGATAGGTAAAGTATCTCCGCCTCCTTTTCAATACGACTTAGGTGATCACCACTAAATTCTCCGCTCCACTTTTATCACGGATTTCAATATCGAACTCTTGGAGGAGCAAAATCCACCTAATCAATCTAGGCTTTGCATTAAGCTTCTTCGGGAGAAACTTCGTAGTCAGTATGATCTGAAAACACAACCACTCTAGAACCAAGCAAATATGATCGAAATTTGTCTAAAGCAAAAACAATTGCTAAAAGTTCCTTTTCGGTGGTGGTGTAGTTGACTTGTGCGAGGATCTAAAGTTCTTGAAGCATAAGAGATGACATGAGATATTTTACCGACCCTTTGTGCAAGAACAGCTCCCAAAGCATAATTAGAGGCATCACACATGAGCTCAAATGGAAGTGTCCAATCGGTGGCTGGATGATAGGTGTACTTGGTCAATGCTTGCTTCAAGTGATTGAAGGCATCCTTGCATTTCTGATCAAAATGGAACTCCACTTCTTTTTGTAGCAAGTTGGATAGTGGAAGAGCAATTTTGCTTTGAAATCTTTTATGAACCGCCTATAGAAACCTGCATGACCAAGGAAAGAGCGAACCTCCCGCACGCATGTGGGGTAAGATAAGCATGAAATAACATTTATTTTTGCAGGATCTACCTCGATACCCTTGCTAGATATTACATGTCCTAAAACTATACCTTGTTCTACCATGAAATGACATTTCTCAAAATTCAGAACAAGGTTAGTTTCAATGCATCTATGTAAAACCTGAGCCAGACTATCCAAGCATGCATCAAAGGAAGAACCATAGACAAGAAAATCATCCATAAACACATCCATGCAATTCTCTAAAAGTCAGAAAAGATACTTACCATACACCTTTGAAAGGTGCCCGGAGCATTGCACAGACCAAACGGCATCCTCCTGTATGCAAATGTGCCAAATGGACAAGTGAAAGTAGTCTTCTCTTGGTCTTCTGGGGCTATATGAATCTGAAAATAACCTGAATATCCATCCAGAAAACAATAATGTGACTTGCCAGCTAGCCTCTCCAACATCTGATCAATGAAAGGTAGCGGAAAATGATCTTTTCTGATAGCTTGGTTAAGCCGCCTATAATCAATGCAAACCCGCCAACTGTTCTGAACTCTTGTGGGTAGAAGTTCGTTATTCTCATTCTCAACTACTGTGACCCCAGATTTCTTGGGAACAACCTGCACGGGGCTCACCCATTTACTTGTCCTGATATGGGATAAATAATGCCACTTGAAGTAGCTTGGTCACTTCCTTCTTCACCACATCTAAAATCAAGGGGTTCAGTCTCCTTTGGGGTTGCCTTACTGGTTTCGTATCCTCTTCCAATAAAATCCTATGCATGCATGTGGAGGGACTAATACCAGGAAGATCTGCAAGTGTCCATCCGATGGCTTGCTTATTCTGCCTCAAAACCTGCAGCAATTTTTCTTCTTGTTCAGGTTGCAGATTCTTAGCAACAATCATCAGGCGACTTCTCACCATCTCCTAAATATGCATATTTAAGATGGTCCGCAAAGTCTTCAACTCTAAGGATGGAGGTCAGTACAATGGAAGGCGAAAGAAGCTATTTGAAACAACTAATTCAAGAACATTAAATTCAAGCACAGTTCGAATTCTATTTTCAAATGTGGTATCATTTAAGTCGACGATTGCATCATCACTTATACCAAAGATAAATCTCAAAGACATGCAAAGACATGGCTCAACATCACAAAGCAACACATGTATCATAAGAAACAGAATCCGAGAAAGTCAATATCGTGGAATTCAAAGATATAAATCAAGATAAACATCATCAACCAAAGATCTCAATCACATCAATATGAAAAACGAATGCTCCTCTGGGGATGTCTCATGGCATCAAAAATGTTAAATTGTACCAAATCATCGCCAAACTCCATAGAAAGGGTGCCAACATGCACATCTATCTTGGTCTTGGCGGTCTTGAGGAACGGTCTGCCTAGAATTAATGGAGCATGGGTTCTTTGAAGACTCATCTTCCATGTCCAAGACGTAGAAGTCCGCTGGAAAAATTAAATCATTCACCCGAACTAACACATCTTCTAGTACTCTCAGCAGGATAAGCAAAGTGGTCCTATTTGCCAATTGAATCACTATACCAGTGGGTTGTAAAGTGCCAATGTTCAAGGACTGATAAATTGACATAGGCATGACATTAATCGAAGCACCCAAATCTAGCATTGCATGTTCAAATTTGGAGTTACCTATCGTGCAAGGAATTGTGAAAGTTTCAGGATCTTTGCATTTTTGTGGCATGCTTGGTAGAATCATTGCAGAAACATTTCTGCCCATGCTTATTTTCTCAGTACCCTTAAGTCTTCTCTTGTGAATACACAACTCTTTGAGGAATTTGGCATACTTGGGAATCTGCTTGATGGCATCAAGGAGGGGAATATTGATTTCCACCTTCCTGAATGTGTCCATGACTTCTCTTTCTACTTCATTTCTTGCGCAGTATGCTTGGACCGTGTGACTGTTTTGGAAAAGGTAGTGGAATGGCCGATTTGAATTCTCTACACATTTCTTCGTGTCATAGATTCTTGGACCGAGCTATCCACTTTCTTCGTTTCGGTCACCTTCTCGGTTCTTTGCGCACTTGTAGTTCGGTTGTGGTGGAGTAGGACCGTCAACTTCTCTCGCCACTTCTCAAGCTAATGGCACTTACATTGCCTCTTGGGTTGTTGATTGTTTGTGAAGGCAATTGGTTCGACCCTTGACTTTTCGCTCACTCGAGTGGTTGCCATCCGCCCAATTTGAGTTTGTAAATTCGGATGGTGGCATTGACATTCTGCTGAAACTTGTTTCATCAAGTCTTCGAAAGGTGGCTCACCGGAGTGGTCGCTTTCTTTGGAGCAATTAGCCTGAGGGCTTGTAGTATGGGTGGCGGAGCAGTTGTGCTTGCCTAAATGCAGTGGTTGGTACTTGTTGCTAGGGCCTCGTAGCTTGGTATCTAAACCGTGGTTCTTCTTGTTGGTAGAAATTGTTGTTGTATTTGACCGAATTTCCATATCTCGGGTTGGGATGGTCCCTCCAAATGTGGTTATAGGTATTAGAAAATGGATCATATCCGGGTCATTCTTTGTGATTGCCGATATTGGGGTCTACCAGGAAAAATACCATGTCGCAATGCATTGTTCTCGGAATAATAGAACCACCATCCCGAAGTGTAGGGCATGCATCAGTGGGATGAGATGAACAAGAGCAAATGCCACACACAGTTGCAGCAATCTGCATTGGTGCTTGTTGTGCCACTGCTAACTGCTTCACCAAAGAAGTTAATTCATCAAGTTTGTGTTCCATTCTTTGTTGGTCTACATGAGACGATTGAATTTCATTGACTCCTCTGGTTGAGGTAATAATTCGTGTGCCAAATTGTTGGGTGTTGGCTGCCATGTTTGCTACCAAATCTCAAATGTTTTCCTCAGAATCAACTTATCATGGAAGGCTTTGGTCTTCTCCTTATAAAGTTTGGAACTTTCATAAGCCTCCAAGCGGATCTCCTCCAATTCTTTGCAAATGTGCAGCCTTCCTCTCCATACCGCTGATCTAGGTCCAAGTTGCACCTTTTCACCGCCCAAAATGCATGATGCTCAATTTCCACCGGTAGGTGGCAGGCTTTTCCAAAAACAATCTGATACGGAGACATCCCGATTGGTGTCTTATAAGCAGTCCGGTAAGCCCATAAAACATCCTCAAGCCTCTTGCTCCAATCCTTTCATTAGGTTGAACTGTCTTCTGGAGTATCTGCTTGATCTCCCCGTTGGAAATCTCGGCTTGCCCATTAGTTTGGGGATGGTAAGGTGTAGAAACTCTGTGCAAGACCCCATACTTTTTCATCAAAGCTTCCATGCTTCGATTACAAAAATGTGAACCCTGATCACTGATGATGGCCTTTAGAACTCCAAACCTACAAAAAATCTGTGATCTAACAAAATCCACAACAACTTTGGAATCATCAGTCCGAGTAGCTTTCGCCTCCACCCACTTGGATACATAATCAATAGCTAGCAAAATGTAAACAAAACCAAAAGAAACAGGAAAGGGTCCCATAAAATCAATACCCCATACATCAAAAATCTCACAGAACAATAAGGATTTCTGGGGCATCTCATTCCTTCGAGAAGTGTTTCCTGTTTTTTGGCATTGATCACAAGATTTACAAAACACATATGCATCATGAAATAGAGTGGACCAATATAATCCAGATTCCAAAACTTTCCTAGCAGTCCTTTGGGGACCAAAATGACCGCCACATGCAAGTGTATGACAAAAGCTAAGAATAGAATGGAATTCCTTATCAGGCACACATCTCCTAATGACTTGGTCACTACAAAATTTCCACAGATAAGGGTCATCCCACACATAATATTTTGACTCACTTTTCAATTTATCAATCTGAGCCCTAATAAAATGTGCAGGGAAAACACCAGCAACTAAGAAATTTATCAAATCAGCAAACCAAGGAGTGTTACATTGCACCTAAGAAATTTACCTTGCAGTGCCGAACTCAGTCAAAATTATAACCGAAGTTATTACCTAAGCTTGTAGCACAGTGACAACACCGGATCATCTCCTCAAGGATCGTAAATGCAATTTGATCAAATCAAGTGAAAGTTAGCAAAAAAGGGGGTTTGACAGTTTAAGATCGCACTTAACAAAATTAAAGGAAGAAATAACAATTAAAGAGCAGTCAATTTAGAAACCTATCCAAGATTGGGTGGATTCAATCATAGACCCTTCATAGAACACTTGAAGCGCAATTGAATTGTTAATTTGGATCTAACCGAGATCTCTGCATCAAATCCAAAATTCATACTAGACGATCGTCTAGAATTCAATTAACAAGTGATAAACACAAATCCGCAATCGCACCATTCATGAAAATCTATGTTAATTTCAAGTACCGAATTCAATTAACTTAGGCACAAATCAAGAACCTAACCTCTTCAATTCTCGTGATTAATTTAGATCAATCAGTTCTAAGTTTCATCACAAATCTCAATCTTCATTTATGTGATTAGTTTAGATCAATTAGTTCTAAGTTTCATCACAAATCTCAATCTTAAACCAAGATCAAATTAGATCAACATAAATAGAATCACCATTCATGCATTCAAGATCAAGAAGAAGAAGAAAGAAGAAGAAAGAAGAAGAAAAGAGGAATTCAATTACAAACAAATACAATGCATAACCAAGGTCTCAAGAATCCAAACCACAATCTCTTCAAGAGTTCTAAATTGACCGAAAGTAGCTTAGCCTTCCATTACCATGAAGGGGAGCATCAAAATATACAAAACTATGAGAAACTATGAAGAAGCAAGAAGAAACTTAGAGAGAAATGAAGGAGAATTACATGTTGTTCATGATAAATGGTACCTTTTATAGAAGTCTAAGGTAACAAAATGACAAAGGGAAGTGGGTGGATGAGTGGGTGAGTGAGTGGAGTGTTTGAGTGGATGGATTAGTGGGTTGGTTTAGTGGATTGGTTTAGTGGATGAGTGAGTGGAATGGTTGAGTGGTTGAATTAGTGAAAAATGCCAAAGGACTTTTGGTGAGTGAGAAATTATGGACATGAATGGGTGAGTGGATGGATGAGTGGATGGATTAGTGGATGAGTGGGTGGAGTGGTTAAGTGGTTGGATTAGTGTATGAGTGGATGAGTGGGTGAGTTAGTGGATGAGTGGATGAGTGGATTAGTGGATGGATGAGTGGATGGTTGAGGATGAAAATTTCGTGTCTGACTTGGAAGCCAAAAACGACCCACTATACTTCAGAACCACGAAAAGTGTTCTTCATGAAAGTTGTAGATCCTTGTCTTGGATATAAAATGGATAGCTGGTTCGTCCAATTTGGCTTCCTTAAGCCCAAGATATGTCCCAAATACCGTAGGTTGCTCAAACCCAACTTCAGCACCTCTGTTCCGACTTGCAAGCTCAAAATGACCTACTAGACTTCTTTTTCTCAAAATGTGTTCTTCATGAAAGTTGTTTATTTGGATCTTGACTATCCACTGTCCAAATTTCAGCCCATATCCATTATTACATCTTGAGATATGATTTTATGAGTGCACACTGTTTGGATTCTACTGACAGAACCCGTATTCTGACTTCCATGTCAACTTAGGTCCCTTAGACATCTGAATCAGACTTCGAGCTCTCATCAAAGTTGTAGAGCTTCCTCTTAGCTTTCTTTCAAGGTAAAATTCATGTTC
Source organism: Ormosia emarginata (assembly GCA_029884605.1). Lineage (NCBI taxonomy): Eukaryota > Viridiplantae > Streptophyta > Magnoliopsida > Fabales > Fabaceae > Ormosia > Ormosia emarginata. Next base: position 16,261,499 of record JAQQTP010000062.1, on the reverse strand, counting down.
ATTAGATATTAGGAACTCAAGTTATGGCCAAAATACAGAAACAGTGTCAAATCTCAATAATGCTGAAAATATTCAATTAGGACCAATTTGAGGTCAAACTCACAAAATCATACCAAACTCAATCAATTAAGAATATGGAGAGTGTAAATGACTAAACATAAGGGTTTCTTAATGAATAAAATAGGTGATTATCAAATTTTCCCACACTTAGCATTTTGCACTCCTGGGCAAAACTCAAGACCAAAATTTTACAATCAAGAAGAACAACCAAAGGTTCAAGGGATCAAAACATTCATGAGTTAACAATTCTCCACATCTCAAACTAACAATCAAGGTATCAAAACATGCTACCAAATGACAGAAGCATGGTGGATGCTGCCTCTGGAGGAGCCTTAGTAGACAAGACCCCTGCAGCAGCGAGAGATTTGATAGCAAACATGGCAGCCAACATCCAACAATTTGGCACACGAATTATTACCTCAACCAGAGGAGTCAATGAAATTCAATCGTCTCATGTAGACCAACAAAGAATGGAACACAGACTTGATGAATTAACTTCTTTGGTGAGGCAGTTAGCAGTGGCACAACAAGCACCAATGCGATTGTCAAACCGTGTGTGTGGCATTTGCTCTTGTTCATCTCATCCTACGATGCATGCCCTACACTTCGGGATGGTGGTTCTATTATTCCAGAACAATCTGCGGCGCAAGAATGGTATTTTTCCTGGTAGACCCCAATATCGGCAATCACAAGAAGCGACCCGATATGATCCATTTTCTAATACCTATAACCCCGGGCTGGAGGGACCATCCCAACCTGAGATATGAAAATTCTGGTTAACAACAACAACAGCCCTACCAACAGCAGCAACCACAGTTTAGATACCAAGCTACAGGCCCTAGCAACAAGTACCAACCACCTGCATTTAGGCAAGCACAACCTGTTCCGCCACCCATACAGCAGCCCCTCAGGCTACCTGTTCCAGCAGCCACTCCAGCTGAGCCACCTTTCGAAGACTTGATGAAACAGTTTCAGCAGAATGTCAATGCCACCATCCAGAATTTACAAACTCAAATTGGGCAGATGGCAACCACTCGAGTGAGTGAAAAGTCAAGGGTCGAACCAATTGCCTTCACAAACAGTCAACAACCCAAGAGGCAATGTAAGTGCCATTAGCTTGAGAAGTGGCAGAGAAGTTGACGGTCCTACTCCACCACAACCTGAACTACAAGTGCAGCAACCAGAAGGTGAGCACAAACAGAAGAAAGTGCATAGCTCAGTCCAAAAATCTATGACACAGAAGAAATGTGCAGAGAATTCAAATCTGGCCATTCCACTATCTTTTCCAAATAGAGTCACACAGTCCAAGCATACTGCGCAAACAGAAGTAGAAAGAGAAGTCATGGACACATTCAGGAAGGTGGAAATCAATATTCCCCTCCTTGATGCAATCAAGCAGATTCCCAAGTATGCCAAATTCCTCAAAGAGTTGTGTACTCACAAGAGAAGACTTAAGTGCGACTGAGAAAATAAGCATGGGCGAGAAATGTTTCGCAATGATTCTACCAAGCATGCAACAAAAATGCAAAGATCCTGGAACTTTCACAATTCCTTGCACGATAGGTAACTCCAAATTTGAACATGCAATGCTAGATTTGGGTGCTTCGAATAATGTCATGCCTATGTCAATTTATCAGTCCTTGAACATTGGCACTTTACAACCCACTGGTATAGTGATTCAATTGGCAAATAGGACCACTTTGCTTATCCTGCAGAGTACTAGAAGATGTGTTAGTTCGGGTGAATGATTTAATTTTTCCAGCGGACTTCTACGTCTTGGACATGGAAGATGAGTCTTCAAAGAACCCATGCTCCATTAATTCTAGGCGGATCGTTCCTCAAGACCGCCAAGACCAAGATAGATGTGCATCTTTGGCACCCTTTCTATGGAGTTTGGCGATGATTTGGTACAGATTTAACATTTTTGATGCCATGAGACATCCCCAGAGGAGCATTCTGTTTTTCATATTGATGTGATTGAGATCTTTGGTTGATGATGTTTATCTTTGATTTATATCTTTGAATTCCACGATATTCTTGACTTTCTGGATTCTCGTTTCTTGTGATACTTGTGTTGCTTGTGATGTTGAGCCATGTGTCTTTGCATGTCTTTGAGATTTATCTTTGGTATAAGTGATGATGCAATCACGCCGACTTAAATGATACCACATTTGAAAATAGAAGTCGAACTATCTTTGAATTTAATGTTGCTTTGAATTAGTTGTTTCAAATAGCTTGCTTTGCCTTCCATTGTACTGACCTCCATCCTTAGAGTTGAAGACTTTGCCGGACCATCTTAAATATGCATATTTAGGAGATGGTGAGAAGTCTGCCATGATTGTTGCTAAGAATCTGCAACTTTGAACAAGAAGAAAAATTGCTGCGGTTTTGAGGCGAGAATAAGCAAGCCATCGGATGGACACTTGCGGATCTTCCTGTATTAGTCCCTCCACATGCATGCATAGGATTTTATTGGAAGAGGATACGAAACCAAGAAAGGCAACCCCAAAGGAGACTGAACCCTTTGATTTTGGATGTGGTGAAGAAGGAAGTGACCAAGCTACTTCAAGCTGGCATTATTTATCCCATATCAGACAGTAAATGGGTGAGCCCCGTGCAGGTTGTTCCCAAGAAATCGGGGTCACAGTAGTTGAGAATGAGAATAACGAACTTCTACCCACAAGAGTTCAGAACAGTTGGCGGGTTTGCATTGATTATAGGCGGCTTAACCAGGCTACCAGAAAAGATCATTTTCCGCTACCTTTCATTGATCGGATGTTGGAGAGGCTAGGTGGCAAGTCACATTATTGTTTTACGGATGGATATTCGGGTTATTTTCAGATTCATATAGCCCCAGAAGACCAAGAGAAGACTACTTTCACTTGTCCATTTGGCACATTTACATACAGGAGGATGCCGTTTGGTCTGTGCAATGCTCCGTGCACCTTTCAAAGGTGTATGGTAAGTATCTTTTCTGACTTTTTAGAGAATTGCATGGATGTGTTTATGGATGATTTTACTGTCTATGGTTCTTCCTTTGATGCATGCTTGGATAGTCGCTCAGGTTTTACATAGATGCATAGAAACTAACCTTGTTCTCAATTTTGAGAAATGTCATTTCATGGTAGAACAAGGTATAGTTTTAGGACATGTAATATCTAGCAAGGGTATCGAGGTAGATCCCGCAAAAATAAATGTTATTTCATGCTTATCTTACCCCACATGCGTGCGGGAGGTTCGCTTCTTTCCTTGGTCATGCGAGGTTTCTATAGGCGGTTCATAAAAGATTTCAGCAAAATTGCTCTTCCACTATCCAACTTGCTACAAAAAGAAGTGGAGTTCCATTTTGACCAGAAATGCAAGGATGCCTTCAATCACTTGAAGCAAGCATTGACCAGTACACCTATCATCCAGCCACCAGATTGGACACTTCCATTTGAGCTCATGTGTGATGCCTCTAATTATGCTTTGGGAGCTGTTCTTGCACAAAGGGTCGGCAAAATATCTCATGTCATCTCCTATGCTTCAAGAACTTTAGATCCTGCACAAGTCAACTACACCACCACTGAAAAAGAACTTTTAGCAATTGTTTTTGCTTTAGACAAATTTCGATCATATTTGCTTGGTTCTAGAGTGGTTGTGTTTTCAGATCATACAGCTCTGAAGTTTCTCCTGAAGAAGCTTGATGCAAAGCCTAGGTTGATTAGGTGGATTTTGCTCCTCCAAGAGTTCGATATTGAAATCCGTGATAAAAGTGGAGCGGAGAATTTAGTGGCTGATCACCTAAGTCGTATTGAAAAGGAGGCAGATACTTTACCTATCCATGATGTCTTCCATGATGAGCGACTTTTCAAGTGCAAGGTAACACTCCTTGGTTTCTTGATTTGATAAATTTCTTAGTTCTTTGGTGTTTTCCCCGCACATTTTATTAGGGCTCAGTTGATAAATTGAAAAGTGAGTCAAAATATTATGTGTGGGATGACCCTTATCTGTGGAAATTTTGTAGTGACCAAGTCATTAGGAGATGTGTGCCTGATAATGAATTCCATTCTATTCTTAGCTTTTGTCATACACTTGCATGTGGCGGTCGTTTTGGTCCCCAAAGGACTGCTAGGAAAGTTTTGGAATCTGGATTATATTGGCCCACTCTATTTCATGATGCATATGTGTTTTGTAAATCTTGTGATTAATGCCAAAAAACAGGAAACACTTCTCGAAGGAATGAGATGCCCCAGAAATCCTTATTGTTATGTGAGATTTTTGATGTATGGGGTATTAATTTTATGGGACCCTTTCCTGTTTCTTTTGGTTTTGTTTACATTTTGCTAGCTATTGATTATGTATCCAAGTGGGTGGAGGCGAAAGCTACTCAGACTGATGATTCCAAAGTTGTTGTGGATTTTGTTAGATCACAGATTTTCTGCAGGTTTGGAGTTCCAAAGGCCATCATCAGTGATCAGGGTTCACATTTTTGTAATCGAAGCATGGAAGCTTTGATGAAAAAGTATGGGGTCTTGCACGAGTTTCTACACCTTACCATCCCCAAACTAATGGGCAAGCCGAGATTTCCAACGGGAGATCAAGCGGATACTCCGTAAGGCAGTTCAACCTAACAGAAAGGGCTGGAGCAAGAGGCTTGAGGATGCTTTATGGGCTTACCGGACTGCTTATAAGACACCAATCGGGATGTCTCCGTATCGGATTGTTTTTGGAAAAGCCTGCCACCTACCGGTGAAAATTGAGCATCATGCATTTTGGGTAGTGAAAAGGTGCAACTTGGACCTAGATCAAGCAGGTATGGAGAGGAAGCTGCAGCTGCAGCAATTGGAGAAGATCCGCTTGGAGGCTTATGAAAGTTCCAAACTTTATAAGGAGAAGACCAAAGCCTTCCATGATAAGTTGATTCTGAGGAAAACATTTGAGATTGGTCAAAAAGTTCTCCTCTATAACTCCCGCCTCCGATTCATGCCTGGCAAATTAAGGTCTAGATGGGATGGACCATTTATTGTTACTAAGGTTTTTCCTTTTGGTGCTGTTCAGATTAAAAGTGAGGTCACTGCCAAAGCTTTCATCGTAAATGGACACCGCCTCAAACAATATCATGAACTTCCAGAGAATGCGAAGTGGAGGTGATGAACCTTCTCCATCCGCATTATGAATAAAAAAAAAAAAAAAAAAAAAAAAGAAAAAAAAAGAAAAGAAAAGAAAAAAAAAAAAAAAAGTTTGTATGCCCGACAATGAGGAAGGTAGTGCCATTCAATTTTGTCACTCGGAAGCAAGTGGAGGTCACTTTTTCTTCAACGACAACAACAAATGAAAATCTTGCGGTATGGATTTTATTGACCCACTTTATTCAAGGTCTGTTACAACTTTTGCAAAAGTTGCGGAAATTGGTCAAAAAGGTTACTCGCTTTGAGATTATCATCTGCACCTACTCCTTGAAAATTTGAGATCTAGGTGGCGCGGTTCTTTTCTTTGTCAAACACGTGTATCCTCTGGGGTCGAAGATATTGAGGATCCTAGGAATGGTAATGCGCTTAAAGTTAATGGACAAAGACTCAACCATTCTTGGAAAACCAAGTTCTTGAGTTCTTTGTGTTGCTTGGGTTAAGTGGCGGATACGGTACTCAAGTGACTCTCAAGTCGGTTTATTTTTCAGTTTCCCAAAATAACTGAATCCTTCTTCTCCTTCAAAATGGATGTCATTCTTTCAAACCCGAGAAAACATTTTCCTTCTCTTCCTCAAAATGCTCTGAGAAAAATCTACAAAGTTCGATGTGAAAGATTGAGGCTGTTAATGCACAAAGGTATGCCAGAAGATGTACGATGGATAATTGAAGCGAAGGTCCGATTAGAAGGTGAGTCCTCAATTTCATTTGACTCATATATGCCCGGTCTTGGAAGAAGTTCATATTCTAAAAGGAGAAGAGCAAAAAGGTTACAAGTCTGTCACAAATGTGGACGATGGAACCGTAACAAGCGATGTCGTACTAAGGGGATGGTTTCCGCAAATAGAAGATAAAATTTTCTTCATTAAGAATGGATGAGTAAGGAGTCATTAGATGATATCTTATTGACTCTTGAGACACATTCTTGTGGATTGGTGCATCGTGAAATTCTTAAATTGTGGAATCTCTTCAAGGATGAAGAACAACGCTACGGTCTTGGGAATCGACTCTAAAAGACCTGTTTGCCAATTTATAAGAAAATTGGATGGGAAGCTTATCCTCGACTCATAGAAGATGTTTAAGCCATTACTGGACGTTTAACCAGAGGCATATGTGAGCCATATCCACAAACAATCTGTACATATCTTCTTCTTCTTCTTCTTCTTCTTCATGTCATCTCTCAAAAAAAAAAAAAAAAAAAAAAAAAAAAAAAAAACAAAAAACAAAAAAATAAAAAAAATGTATACTTCTTAGGGTTGGCTTTGGTAACACACACCGTGAATGGGGAAATGCATGCATCCTGATCCAGCCTTCTTGATTGAAAAACAAAGAAATTAGATTGTATTCCACATGTGAGGCAGCCAGTCGTATTATGGCCACTTGTCCCTTTTGGGAGCCCTATGTTACGCTGGTCTTGAATGGATCGAATACTGGTCAACAATACTTTGGTACAAAGCCGAAAGAGCAGACTACCTCCATCCCAATCTTAAGTAAGTATACACTCATCTTTCATCAAGTTTTTCTAACAATTTCACAAAAAAAAAGAAGGACGTGATGTCTACTGCACTCATGACGCCTAAGTATAAAGATACGCCATGGAAACTGTACATACGGTATGTCATCATTTTCTATTTCTTTTATCTTTGTATCATTTTGTTGTATTTTGATTTTTGTACGAGACGATCCTTTGAGCGGGGTCCTTCGGGGGTTTCTAGACTTCTTTACCTTGATGGTTTTCTTGAAGTAAAAAAAAAAAAAAAAAAAAAAAAAAAAAAAAAAACAAAACAAAAAAAAAAACAAAAAAAAAATAGGAAAAAAAAAAAGATTTTGTGTTTCTTAATTTCAACCTTTTCGACAACATGACCAACCTACCCTCATAGGTGCAATTATTCCCCTTTCCATTCTTTTTCCTATTTAAACACTCCATTTTCTCCATTTTCCTTCAACTAAGAAACACTCAAAGGGAGGAAAAGTATAGAATGGGACCTCCTATTCGTAACCTCAAAAATGTCTGTGTTTTTGTGGGTCGAGTTATGGGAAGGGATTAGAATTTGTAAACGCAGCTAGCACTCTTGGTCGATCACTTGCTGCGAGGAATATTCATCTTGTATATGGGGGAGGTTGTCATGGGTTAATGGGGGTCTGTATCACTTGCTTTGCCTTTTTAGGAGGCAATCGGGTTTTAGGTGTTATTCCTAAACCTTTAGCTGAAAATAACATCACTTTGGAAGGACAATTGAAGAAGAAATTCGTGTAACATCTATGCATGGACGAATGAAAACAATGGTTGACAATTCGATGCATTTCTTGTCTTACCTGGTGGTTTTGGTACTTTGGAAGAGATTTTTCAAATTGTCTCTTGGGTTTGAATCGAACATCCACCATAAACCCATTGGTTTGTTGAATGTTAATAATTTCTTTAATCTTTTGTTATTTTTTCTTGACAAAGTGTGGAGCAATTTATCACTCCTTCGGTAAGACAACTTCTTACCTCTGCCTCCACTATTGATGAGCTCATTGATAAATTAGAAGCTTTTGAGTATGTACGATAAGGTATTAGCTCGAATAGATTGGTCAACAGAAGCAAATAAGAAGGAAGTAACAAGAAACAAAAGCCCGATCTGACACTTTCTCTTTAATGGGTTTGATTTTATTAAAAAAAAAAAAATTTGTTGTTTTGTTTGGAAAGTATGATATGATTGTCATGAACTTATTAAACCAATTAGTGATGGCAAAGTAAGGAGTAATTTTACTCTTGAGACGCATCTTAATTGGTGGCAGAGTAAGGAGTTTTTTTAGGTAGTAATTAATTAGTATTAAATTGTGGAAGTACTAACGTTTTCTTGTTTGATTTCTTTTCAGGGTCTGATGCGCAACTGACAGTGTGCTTCTTTTCTGCTTGGCGTTGATTCACTCCTCATCAGGTTGTGTTGCTCTTTTCTTTCCGTTTTATTTATCACTTTCACATTGAGGACAATGTCTATATTAAGTGTGGGGGAGAGATTTTAGCAAGTTTCTTTTTTGTTAAAAAAAAAAAAGAAAGGGTTCATTGCATGATTGAATAACTTTTCTCCCTTCTTGAACTGATATGCTTGGAGATGGATGATTGAATTGATGAATTGAGTTTGATGGATGCATACCTTGTGAGATTTTGAGCCTAATGGATGGATTTAACATTTATGCCATTCTCTTCTTTCTTGTGTGATTTTCACTCATGTTAATGACCACTCTAGAACTTGCTTTGATTCTTTTTGAGGCTACATTTCACTTGCATGCATGAACATGATTGAGGCCCTCTTTCTTAATTAGCTAGTTTAACTAAATAGCCAACCTTGTTTTCAATATGATATCAAGCACTCTTTTGACTTCTTGAAAATTCTCTGATTCTTGTCAACCTTGTATATTTTCCTTTGCTTAACCCCTTTGAGCTTATTTGACCATTCCTTGTTTCTAGCTCATTATGTGCCTTAAATGAGAAATCGTGTTCTTACTTTACCTTAGGGAATAAAAGAACATTAGCTTGGTTAATGGATGAGTTTTTGAACAAGTGTGGGGGTGTGTGTACAAAATGGTTGTTGAAAAAGAAAAGAGTGCCCAAAAAGAAAAAAAAATGTATGTATATAGTTATGTTCATATATATAAAAGAAAAAGAAAAAAAAAAAAGAAAAAAAAAAAAGAAAAAAAAAAAACCAAGTGTTTAAAAAAAAAAGGGATTGGGAAATGAATATGTAAAGGGATATACACTAGAGTTGGGATGAACTTTTATGCTCATTATTTGAACTCACTCTCATTTGCTTTTATTCTCTTTAGTATTTATCTTCTCATATCCATTTTATCCTCTCCTGTTACCTTGACCTCACTACAACCTTGAATAAAGTCCTCATGATTTGTGTGTGCATGTGTTTTGAGTAGTGGAGAAGTAGAAGATAAGCAAACTTATGGTAGTGCAATTTTCATGGGTTGAATTGAGTGAAATACCTACCCTTTAAACACTTGAGAGATTGAGAGGGAATCTTGTGAAGATCTATCATTCTCGATTCATGTTGAAGATACCTTGCTTGTTGGTTTGAGATGTGGAGAATTGTTAACTCATGAATGTTTTGATCCCTTGAACCTTTGGTTGTTCTTCTTGATTGTAAAATTTTGGTCTTGAGTTTTGCCCAGGAGTGCAAAAAGCTAAGTGTGGGGGAATTTGATAATCACATATTTTATTCATTAAGAAACCCTTATGTTTAGTCATTTACACTCTCCATATTCTTAATTGATTGAGTTTGGTATGATTTTGTGAGTTTGAGATCAAATTGGTCCTAATTGAATATTTCCAGCATTATTGAGATTTGACACTGTTTCTGTATTTTGGCCATAACTTGAGTTCCTAATATCTGATGAACATGAATTTTACCTTGTAGGAAAGCTAAGAGGAAGCTCTACAACTTTGATGAAGAGCTCGAAGTCTGATTCAGATGTCTAAGGGACCTAAGTTGACATGGAAGTCAGAATACGGGTTCTGTCAGTAGAATCCGAACAGTGTGCACTCAAAAAATCATATCTCAAGATGTAATAATGGAGATGGGCTGAAATTTTGACAGTGGATATTCAAGATCCAAATAAACAACTTTCATGAAGAACACATTTTGAGAAAAAGAAGTCTAGTAGGTCATTTTGAGCTTGCAAGTCGGAACAGAGGTGCTGAAGTTAGGTTTGAGCAACCTACGGTATTTGGGACATATCTTGGGCTTAAGGAAGCCAAATTGGACGAACCAGCTATCCATTTTATAGCCAAGACAAGGATCTACAACTTTCATGAAGAACACTTTTCGTGGTTCTGAAGTATAGTGGGTCGTTTTTGGCTTCCAAGTCAGACACGAAATTTTCGTCCTCAACCATCCACTCATCCATCCACTAATCCACTCATCCATCCACTAATCCACTCATCCACTCATCCACTAACTCACCCACTCATCCACTCATACACTAATCCAACCACTTAACCACTCCACCCACTGATAATCACATATTTTATTCATTAAGAAACCCTCATTATTAGTCATTTACACTCTTCATGTACTTAATTGACTGAATTTGATTATGTTTTATAAGTTTGAACTCGAATCGGACTTAATTGATTTTTCAGCATTATTCGAGTCTTACACTGTTTCTGTATTTTGGCCATATCTTGAGTTCTAAATGTCTGATAATTATGAATTTTACCTTGTAGGAAAGATAAAAGAGAGCTCTTCATCAACTTTGATGAAGAGCTCAAAGTCAAATTCAGACATCTAGTGGAGCTAATTGGGCATGGAAATCAGAATACGGGATTTGTGACTGGAACCCGAACAGTGTGTAGTAACCAGAACATAATTCGAGTTTGGGTTTATAGAATGGGCTGAAAATTGGTGATCTGAAAGTTAAGACCCATATGTACAACTTTCATGACAAACACAAAACTTGATTCGGGCTCCTTGATGGAGATATTGGGTCTGAAAGTCAAAACAGAGGTGCTGAATCTGGTCCTGAGCAGTCTGTAGTAATTGGGTCATATCTTGGGCTGTAGGACGAATTTTTGGGTGCTTCTAGAGCCATTGGAAAGCTTAGACAATTTCCTAGAACTTTCATGAAGACCACTTGGCTCAAAAATGACAAAATCAATGAGTTCAGCAATGAATACTTTCGGAGACAAGGAAGCTCACCTACCAAGTTCACCTACCAAGCTCACCTACCAATCTCACCTACCAAGCTCACCTACTAATTCCACCTACTAATCTCATCTACCCATCTACTACTACTCTGAATCCTCTATAAAAGGAAGCATGTGGAGAGCTCTAAACACAACAGACACTTGGTGTTAGAAATAGCTTTTCATAGTTCTTGTATATTTTTCCTTCATTGTAATGGAGAGCTAAGTCACTTCTAGTCAATTCGGGACTCTTGAAGAGATTGTGGCTTGGATTCTTGAGACCTTGGTTATGTAATGTATTTGATTTATATTTGAATTCCTCTTCTCTTCTTCTTCTGTTCTCTTGATCTTGAATGCATGAATGGTGATTCTGTTTATGTTTGATCTGATTTGATCTTGGTTTAAGATTAAGTATTGTGATGAAATTTAGAATTGATTGATCTAAACTAATCACGTAATTGAAGAGGTTAGGTTACTGATTTGTGCCTAGGTTAATTGAATTCGGTGCTTAAATTGACATATATTTACATGAATGGTGTGATTGCATATTTGTGTTTATCACTTGTCAATTGAATTCTGGACGATTGTCTAGTATGAATTACGGATCGATGCAGAGATCTCGGTTAGATCCAAGTTAACCATTCAAATGTATTTCAGGTGTTTGTTGAAAGGTCTATGATTGAATCCACCCAATCTCGGATATATTTCTGAATTGATTGTTCTTTTAATTGTTATTTCTCTTTAAATCCTGTCACAACTGCGATCCTTGAACCATCAAAACCCCTTTTTCTAACTTTCACTTGATTTGATCAAATTGCATCTACGATCCTTGAGGAGACGATCCGGTGTTGTTCACTATACTGCAAACTTAGTTAATAACTTCGGTTATAATTTTGACTGAGTTCGGCGCTCGTCACCCACTCATCCACTAATCCATCCACTCATCCATTCACTCACCCATTCATGTCCATAATTTCCCAATTACCAAAAGTCCTTTGGCATTTTTCACTAATTCAACCACTCAACCATTCCACTCACTCATCCACTAAACCAATCCACTAAACCAACCCACTAATCCATCCACTCAAACACTCCACTCACTCACCCACTCATCCACCCACTTCCCTTTGTCATTTTGTTACCTTAGACTTCTATAAAAGGCACCATTTATCATGAACAAGATGTAATTCTCCTTCATTTTCTCTCTAAGTTTCTTCTTGCTTCTTCATAGTTTCTCATAGTTTTGTATATTTTGATGCTCCCTTCATGGTAATGGAGGGCTAAGCTACTTTTGGTCAATTTAGAACTCTTGAAGAGATTGTGGTTTGGATTCTTGAGACCTTGGTTATGCATTGTATTTGATTTGTAATTGAATTCCTCTTTTTCTTCTTCTTTCTTCTTCTTTCTTCTTCTTCTTGATCTTGAATGCATGAATGGTGATTCTATTTATGTTGATCTGATTTGATCTTGGTTTAAGATTGAGATTTGTGATGAAACTTAGAACTGATTGATCTAAACTAATCACATAAATGAAGATTGAGATTTGTGATGAAACTTAGAACTGATTGATCTAAATTAATCACAGAATTGAAGAGGTTAGGTTACTGATTTGTGCCTAAGTTAATTGAATTCGGTACTTGAAATTAACATAGATTTTCATGAATGGTGCGATTGCGGATTTGTGTTTATCACTTGTTAATTGAATTCTAGACGATCGTCTAGTATGAATTCTGGATTTGATGCAGAGATCTCGATTAGATCCAAATTAACAATTCAATTGCGCTTCAAGTATCCTATGAAGGGTCTATGATTGAATCCACCCAATCTTGGATAAGTTTCTAAATTGACTGCTCTTTAATTGTTATTTCTTCCTTTAATTTTGTTAAGTGCGATCTTAAACTGTCAAACCCCCCTTTTTGCTAACTTTCACTTGATTTGATTAAATTACATCTACGATCCTTGAGGAGATGATCCGGTGTTGTCACTGTGCTACAAGCTCAGGTAATAACTTCGGTTATAATTTTGATTTGAGTTCGGCTACTCGTCAAAATTTTGGCGCCGTTGTTGGGGATTAGTAAGTGTAATCTTTTCATTTGAAGTGTTTTTACTAACTTTTGCTTTTTATTAATTTTTCTAACATTTTTAACCATTGTCTAGTGTATTTTGCTTATTTATTTGTTTTTGTGTGATGCATGACTAGGTCTCGAGCACTCGATAACTTGGTTGACTTTGATCCCGAGATTGATAGAACCTTGCATAGCTTGATTAGAGCTCATAGGCTAAGTGCAAGAATTGCTTCAATTTGATCTTAATATTGAGAGTGAACTTGAGATCTTGAATAATTCTGAAACTATGGTGATAACATGCAAAATAGAACTCTTAAGGAACTTCTTTGCTCCCGATATAACTAACCGGTCTTTGTGTATTCAATACCCGGATCTTGATGCTTTGATTTTGAGTTAAAATCTGGATTGATACATTTGCTGCCCAAGTTTCACGGTTTTGCGGTGAGGATCCCCATAAGCATCTAAAGGAGTTCCATGTGGTTTGTTCAACCATGAAGCCACATGGGATCTCGAAAGAGCACATCAAGCCGAGGGCATTTCCTTTCTCACTTGCGATACTGACCAAGGATTGGTTATTTTATCTTTCACCAGGTTCGGTAACAAGTTGGACCGACATGAAGCGGTTGTTCTTAGAGAAATTTTTCCTCGCCTCTAGAGTCACGCCGCCATTAGAAAAGATATATGTGGCATAAGACAAATGACAGGGGAGACTTTGCATGAATATTGGGAAAGATTCAAGAAGGCGTGCTCGAGTTGTCCCCACCACCAAATCACCGATCGCTCTTAATTCAATATTTCTATGAAGGCTTGCTTTGCCAAATGACGAAGCATGGTGGATGCTTTGCCTCTGGAGGAGCCTTAGTAGACAAGACCCTGCAGCGCCGAGAGATTTGATAGCAAACATGGTAGCCAACACCTAACAATTTGGCACACGAATTATTACCTCAACCAGGAGGAGTCAATGAAATTCAATCGTCTCATGTAGACCAACGAGAGAATGGAACACGGACTTGATGAATTAACTTCTTTGGTGAGGCGGTTAACGATGGCACAACAAGCACCAATGCGAGATTGCTGCAACCGTGTGTGCATTTGCTCTTGTTCATCTCATCCTTCGATGCATGCCCTACACTTCGGGATAGTGGTTCTATTATTCCGAACAATCATGTTGCAACACCGGTATTTTTCCCGGTAGACCCCAATATCGGCAATCACGGAAGCAGCCCGGATATGATCCATTTTCTAATACCTATAACCACAGGGCGGAGGGACCATCCCAACACGAGATATGGAAATTACGGTCAACAACAACGGCCACCAACAACAAGAACCACGGTTTAGATACCAAGCTACGAGGCCCTAGCAACAAGTACCAACCACTGCATTTAGGCAAGCACAACTGCGCCGCCACCCATACAACGGCCTCCTCCGCTACTGTTCCGGCGCCACTCCACGGTGAGCCACCTTTCGAAGACTTGATGAAACAGTTTCAGTAGAATGTCAATGCCACCATCCGAATTTACAAACTCAAATTGGGCAGATGGCAACCACTCTGAGTGAGCTGAAAAGTCAAGGGTCGAACCAATTGCCTTCACAAACAGTCAACAACCCAAGAGGCAATGTAAGTGCCATTAGCTTGAGAAGTGGCAGAGAAGTTGACGATCCTACTCCACCACAACCTGAACTACAAGTGCATCAACCAGAAGGTGACCAGAAACAAAAGAAAGTGGATAGCTCAGTCCAAAAATCTGTGATACAGAAGAAATGTGCAGAGAATTCAAATCTGGCTATTCCACTACCTTTTCCACACGTCAGTCACACGGTCCCAAGCATACCGTGCAAAACGAGAAAATAGAAAGAGAAGTCATGGACACATTCGGAAGGTGGAAATCAATATTCCCCTCCTTGATGCAATCAAGCGATTCCCAAGTATGCCAAATTCCTCAAAGAGTTGTGTACTCACAAGCGAAGACTTAAGGGTACTGAGAAAATAAGCATGGGCAGAAATGTTTCTGCAATGATTCTACCAAGCATGCCACAAAAATGCAAAGATCCTGGAACTTTCACAATTCCTTGCACGATAGGTAACTCCAAATTTGAACATGCAATGCTAGATTTGGGTGCTTCGATTAATGTCATGCCTATGTCAATTTATCAGTCCTTGAACATTGGCACTTTACAACCCACTGGTATAGTGATTCAATTGGCAAATAGGACCACCGCTATCCTGCAGAGTACTAGAAGATGTGTTAGTTCGGGTGAATGATTTAATTTTTCCAAATGGACTTCTACGTCTTGGACATGGAAGATGAGTCTTCAACAGAACCCATGCTCCATTAATTCTAGGCAGACCATTCCTCAAGACCACCAAGACCAAGATAGATGTGCATGCTGGCACCCTTTCTATGGAGTTTGGCGATGATTTGGTACAATTTAAAATTTTTGATGCCATGAGACATCCCCTAGAGGAGCATTCTGTTTTCCATATTGATGTGATTGAGATCTTTGGTTGATGATGTTTATACTTGATTTATATCTTTGAATTCCCGATATTGCTTGACTTTCTGGATTCTCGTTTCTTGTGGTACATGTGTTGCTTGTGATGTTGAGCCATGTGCTTTGCATGTCTTTGAGATTTATCTTATTAGTGACGATGCAACTGCTGACTTGAATGATACCGCATGTGAAAATAGAATTCAGAACTGTGCTGAATTTAATGTTGCTGAATTAGTTGTTTCAAATAGCTTGCTGCCTTCCATTGTACAAACCTCCATCCTTAGAGTTGAAGACTTTGCGGACCATCTTAAATATGCATATTTAGGAGATGGTGAGAAGTCGCCGATGATTGTTGCTAAGAATCTACAACCCGAACAAGAAGAAAAATTGCTTTGCAGGTTTTGAGGCGAGAATAAGCAAGCCATCGGATGGACACTTGCAGATCTTCCCAGGTATTAGTCCCTCCACATGCATGCATAGGATTTTATTGGAAGAGGATACGAAACCAAGAAGGCAACCCCAAAGGAGACCGAACCCCTTGATTCTAGATGTGGTGAAGAAGGAAGTGACCAAGCTACTTCAAGTGGCATTATTTATCCCATATCGACAAGTAAATGGGTGAGCCCCGTGCGGTGTTGTTCCCAAGAAATCAGGGTCACGGTAGTTGAGAATGAGAATAACGAACTTCTACCCACAAGAGTTCGAACGGTTGGCGGGTTTGCATTGATTATAGGCGGCTTAACCAGGCTACCGAAAAGATCATTTTCCGCTACCTTTCATTGATCGGATGTTGGAGAGGCTAGGCGGCAAGTCACATTATTGTTTTCTCGGATGGATATTCGGGTTATTTTCATATTCATATAGCCCCGAAAGACCAAGAGAAGACTACTTTCACTTGTCCATTTGGCACATTTGCATACGGAGGATGCCGTTTGGTCTCGTGCAATGCTCTCGGGCACCTTTCAAAGGTGTATGGTAAGTATCTTTTCGACTTTTTAGAGAATTGCATGGATGTGTTTATGGATGATTTTACTTGTCTATGGTTCTTCCTTTGATGCATGCTTGGATAGTCCGCTCGGGTTTTACATAGATGCATTGAAACTAACCTTGTTCAATTTTGAGAAATGTCATTTCATGGTAGAACAAGGTATAGTTTTAGGACATGTAATATCTAGCAAGGGTATCGAGGTAGATCCTGCAAAAATAAATGTTATTTCATGCTTATCTTACCCCACATGCGTGCGGGAGGTTCGCTCTTTCCTTGGTCATGCAGGTTTCTATAGGCGGTTCATAAAAGATTTTAGCAAAATTGCTCTTCCACTATCCAACTTGCTACAAAAAGAAGTGGAGTTCCATTTTGACCGAAAATGCAAGGATGCCTTCAATCACTTGAAGCAAGCATTGACCAAGACACCTATCATCCACCACCGATTGGACACTTCCATTTGAGCTCATGTGTGATGCCTCTAATTATGCTTTGGGAGCTGTTCTTGCACAAAGGGTCGGTAAAATATCTCATGTCATCTCTTATGCTTCAAGAACTTTAGATCCTGCACTACCAACTACACCACCTCTCGAAAAGGAACTTTTAGCAATTGTTTTTGCTTTAGACAAATTTTGATCATATTTGCTTGGTTCTAGAGTGGTTGTGTTTTCGAGATCATACACTCTGAAGTTTCTCCCGAAGAAGCTTGATGCAAAGCCTAGATTGATTAGGTGGATTTTGCTCCTCCAAGAGTTCGATATTGAAATCCGTGATAAAAGTGGAGCGGAGAATTTAGTGGTGATCACCTAAGTCGTATTGAAAAGGAGGCGGATACTTTACCTATCCATGATGTCTTCCACGATGAGCGACTTTTCAAGCTGCAAGGTAACACTCCTTGGTTTGCTGATTTGATAAATTTCTTAGTTGCTGGTGTTTTCCCTGTTCATTTTATTAGGGCTCAGATTGATAAATTGAAAAGTGAGTCAAAATATTATGTGTGGGATGACCCTTATCTGTGGAAATTTTGTA
Organism: Ormosia emarginata; assembly: GCA_029884605.1. NCBI lineage: Eukaryota > Viridiplantae > Streptophyta > Magnoliopsida > Fabales > Fabaceae > Ormosia > Ormosia emarginata. The sequence continues at coordinate 16,244,018 of JAQQTP010000062.1, read as the reverse complement.
GTGACCAAGTCATTAGGAGATGTGTGCCTGATAATGAATTCTATTCTATTCTTAGCTTTTGTCATACACTTGCATGTGGCGGTCATTTTGGTCCCCAAAGGACTGCTAGGAAAGTTTTGGAATCTGGATTATATTGGCCCACTCTATTTCATGATGCATATGTGTTTTGTAAATCTTGTGATCAATGCCAAAAAATAGGAAACACTTCTCAAAGGAATGAGATGCCCCAGAAATCCTTATTGTTCTGTGAGATTTTTGATGTATGGGGTATTGATTTTATGGGACCCTTTCCTGTTTCTTTTGGTTTTGTTTACATTTTGCTAGTCCGTTGATTATGTATCCAAGTGGGTGGAGGCGAAAGCTACTCGGACCGATGATTCCAAAGTTGTTGTGGATTTTGTTAGATCACGATTTTCTGCGGGTTTGGAGTTCCAAAGGCCATCATCGGTGATCGTGGTTCACATTTTTGTAATCGAAGCATGGAAGCTTTGATGAAAAAGTATGGGGTCTTGCACGAGTTTCTACACCTTACCATCCCCAAACTAATGGGCAAGCCGAGATTTCTAACGGGGAGATCAGCGGATACTCCTGAAGGCAGTTCAACCTAACGAAAGGACGGAGCAAGAGGCTTGAGGATGCTTTATGGGCTTACCGGACTGCTTATAAGACACCAATCGGGATGTCTCCGTATCGGATTGTTTTTGAAAAGCCTGCCACCTACTGGGTGGAAATTGAGCATCATGCATTTTGGGCGGTGAAAAGGTGCAACTTGGACCTAGATCAAGCGGTATGGAGAGGAAGCTGCAGCTGCAGCAATTGGAGGAGATCCGCTTGGAGGCTTATGAAAGTTCCAAACTTTATAAGGAGAAGACCAAAGCCTTCCATGATAAGTTGATTATGAGGAAAACATTTGAGATTGGTCAAAAAGTTCTCCTCTATAACTCCCGCCTCCGATTCATGCTTGGCAAATTAAGGTCTAGATGGGATGGACCATTTATTGTTACTAAGGTTTTTCCTTCTAGTGCTGTTCAGATTAAAAGTGAGGTCACTGCCAAAGCTTTCATCGTAAATGGACACCGCCTCAAACAGTATCATGAACTTTCAGAGAATGCAGAAGTGGAGGTGATGAACCTTCTCCATCCGCATTATGAATAAAAAAATAAAAAAAAAACAAAAAAAAAAACAAAAAAAAAAAAAAAAAAAAAAAAATGTATACTTCTTAGGGTTGGCTTTGGTAACACACACCGTGAATGGGGAAATGCATGCATCTGATCCAGCCTTCTTAATTGAAAAACAAAGAAGGTAGATTGTATTCCACATGTGAGGCAGCCAGTCGTATTATGGCCACTTGTCCCTTTTGGGAGCCCTATGTTACGCTGGTCTTGAATGGATCGAATACTGGTCAACAATGCTTTGGCACAAAGCCGAAAGAGCAGACTACCTCTATCCCAATCTTAAGTAAGTATACACTCATCTTTCATCAAGTTTTTCTAACAATTTCAAAAAAAGAAAAAAAAATGGACGTGATGTCTACTGCACTCATGACGCGCAGTATAAAGATACGTCATGAAAACTGTACATACAGGTATGTCATCATTTTCTATTTCTTTTATCTTTGTATCATGTTGTTGTATTTTGATTTTTGTACAGACGATCCTTTGAGCAGGGTCCTTCAGGGGTTTCTAGACTTCTTTACCATGATGGTTTTCTTGAAGTAAAAAAAAAAAACAAAAAACAAAAAACAAAAACAAAAACAAAAACAAAAACAAAAACAAAACAAAAAAAAAAAAAAAAGACAAAAAAAAAGGAAAAAAAAAACAAATAAAAGATTTTGTGTTTCTTAATTTCAACCTTTTCTGACAATAGCCAACCTACCCTCATAGGTGCAATTATTCCCCTTTCCATTCTTTTTCCTATTTAAACACTCCATTTTCTCCATTTTCCTTCAACTAAGAAACACTCAAAGGGAGGAAAAGTATAGAATGGGACCTCCTATTCGTAACCTCAAAAATGTATGTGTTTTTTGTGGGTCGAGTTATGGGATGGGATTAGAATTTGTAAACGCAGCTAGCACTCTTGGTCGATCACTTGCTGCGAGGAATATTCATCTTGTATATGGGGGAGGTTGTCATGGGTTAATGGAGGCTGTATCACTTGCTGCCTTTTTAGGAGGCAGTCAGGTTTTAGGTGTTATTCCTAAACCTTTAGCTAAAAATAACATCACTGGAAGGACAATTGGAGAAGAAATTCAGGTAACATCTATGCATGGACGAATGAAAACAATGGTTGACAATTCTGATGCATTTCTTGTCTTACTTGGTGGTTTTGGTACTTTGGAAGAGATTTTTCAAATTGTCTCTTGGGCTGAACTGAACATCCACCATAAACCCATTGGTTTGTTGAATGTTAATAATTTCTTTGATCTTTTGTTATTTTTTCTTGACAAAGCCGTGGAACAAATTTATCACTCCTTCCGGCAAGAAGACAACTTCTTATCTCTGCCTCCACTATTGATGAACTCATTGATAAATTAGAAGCTTTTGAGTATGTACTTGATAAGGTATTAGCTCAAATAGATTGGTCAACAGGAAGCAGCGAAGGAAGTAACAAGAAACAAAAGCCCGATCTGACACTTTCTCTTTAATGGGTTTGATTTTATTAAAAAAAAAAATTTGTTGTTTTGTTTGGAAAGTATGATATGATTGTCATGGACTTATTAAACTAATTAGTGATGGCAGAGTAAGGAGTAATTTTACTCTTGAGACGCATCTTAATTGGTGGCAGAGTAAGGAGTTTTTTTAGGTAGTAATTAATTAGTATTAAATTGTGGAAGTACTAATGTTTTCTTGTTTGATTTCTTTTCGGGTCTGATGCGTAATTGACAGTGTGCTTCTTTTTCTGCTTGGCGTTGATTCACTCCTCATCAGGTTGTGTTGCTCTTTTCTTTCCGTTTTATTTATCACTTTCACATTGAGGACAATGTCTATATTAAGTGTGGGGGAGAGATTTTAGCAAGTTTCTTTTTTGTTAAAAAAAAAAAAGAAAGGGTTCATTGCATGATTGAATAACTTTTCTCCCTTCTTGAACTGATATGCTTGGAGATGGATGATTGAATTGATGAATTGAGTTTGATGGATGCATACCTTGTGAGATTTTGAGCCTAATGGATGGATTTAACATTTATGCCATTCTCTTCTTTCTTGTGTGATTTTCACTCATGTTAATGACCACTCTAGAACTTGCTTTGATTCTTTTTGAGGCTACATTTCACTTGCATGCATGAACATGATTGAGGCCCTCTTTCTTAATTAGCTAGTTTAACCAAATAGCCAACCTTGTTTTCAATATGATATCAAGTACTCTTTTGACTTCTTGAAAATTCTCTGATTCTTGCCAACCTTGTATATTTTCCTTTGCTTAACCCCTTTGAGCTTATTTGACCATTCCTTATTTCTAGCTCATTATGTGCCTTAAATGAGAAATCGTGTTCTTACTTTACCTTAGGGAATAAAAGAACATTAGCTTGGTTAATGGATGAGTTTTTGAACAAGTGTGAGCGTGTGTGTACAAAATGGTTGTTGAAAAAGAAAAGAGTGCCCAAAAAGAAAAAAAAAATGTATGTATATAGTTATGTTCATATATATAAAAGAAAAAGAAAAAAAAAGAAAAAAAAAAGAAAAAAAAAAAAACCAAGTGTTTTAAAAAAAAAAAGGATTGGGAAATGAATATGTATAGGGATATACACTAGAGTTGGGATGAACTTTTATGCTTGTTATTTGAACTCAGCTCTCATTTGCTTTTATTCTCTTTAGTATTTATCTTCTCATATCCATTTTATCCTCTCCTGTTACCTTGACCTCACTACAACCTTGAATAAAGTCCTCATGATTTGTGTGTGCATGTGTTTTGAGTAGTGGAGAAGTAGAAGATAAGCAAGCTTATGGTAGTGCAATTTTCATGGGTTGAATTGAGTGAAATACCTACCCTTTAAACACTTGAGAGATTGAGAGGGAATCTTGTGAAGATCTATCATTCTCGATTCATGTTGAAGATACCTTGATTGTTGGTTTGAGATGTGGAGAATTGTTAACTCATGAATGTTTTGATCCCTTGAACCTTTGGTTGTTCTTCTTGATTGTAAAATTTTGGTCTTGAGTTTTGCCCAGGAGTGCAAAATGCTAAGTGTTGGGGAATTTGATAATCACATATTTTATTCATTAAGAAACCCTTATGTTTAGTCATTTACACTCTCCATATTCTTAATTGATTGAGTTTGATATGATTTTGTGAGTTTGAGCTCAAATTAGTCCTAATTGAATATTTCCAGCATTATTGAGATTTGACACTGTTTCTGTATTTTGGCCATAACTTGAGTTCCTGATATCTGATGAACATGAATTTTACCTTGTAGGAAAGCTAAGAGGAAGCTCTACAACTTTGATGAAGAGCTCGAAGTCTGATTCAGATGTCTAAGGGACCTAAGTTGACATGGAAGTCAGAATACGGGTTCTGTCAGTAGAATCCAAACAGTGTGCACTTATAAAATCATATCTCAAGATGTAATAATGGATATGGGCTAAAATTTGGACAGTTGATAGTCAAGATCCAAATAAACAACTTTCATGAAGAACACAATTTGAGAAAAAGAAGTCTAGTAGGTCATTTTGAGCTTGCAAGTCGGAACAGAGGTGCTGAAGTTGGGTTTGAGCAACCTACGGTATTTGGGATATATCTTGGGCTTAAGGAAGTCAAATTGGACGAACCAGCTATCCATTTTATAGCCAAGACAAGGATCTACAACTTTCATGAAGAACACTTTTCGTGGTTCTGAAGTATAGTGGGTCGTTTTTGGCTTCCAAGTCAGACACGAAATTTTCGTCCTCAACCATCCACTCATCCATCCACTAATCCACTCATCCATCCACTAATCCACTCATCCACTCATCCACTCATCCACTAACTCACCCACTCATCCACTCATACACTAATCCAACCACTTAACCACTCCACCCACTCATCCACTAATCCATCCACTCATCCATCCACTCACCCATTCATGTCCATAATTTCCCACTCACCAAAAGTCCTTTGGCATTTTTCACTAATTCAACCACTCAACCATTCCACTCACTCATCCACTAAACCAATCCACTAAACCAACCCACTAATCCATCCACTCAAACACTCCACTCACTCACCCACTCATCCACCCACTTCCCTTTGTCATTTTGTTACCTTAGACTTCTATAAAAGGCACCATTTATCATGAACAAGATGTAATTCTCCTTCATTTCTCTCTAAGTTTCTTCTTGCTTCTTCATAGTTTCTCATAGTTTTGTATATTTTGATGCTCCCCTTCATGGTAATGGAGGGCTAAGCTACTTTCGGTCAATTTAGAACTCTTGAAGAGATTGTGGTTTGGATTCTTGAGACCTTGGTTATGCATTGTATTTGATTTGTAATTGAATTCCTCTTTTCTTCTTCTTTCTTCTTCTTTCTTCTTCTTCTTGATCTTGAATGCATGAATGGTGATTCTATTTATGTTGATCTAATTTGATCTTGGTTTAAGATTGAGATTTGTGATGAAACTTAGAACTAATTGATCTAAACTAATCACATAAATGAAGATTGAGATTTGTGATGAAACTTAGAACTGATTGATCTAAATTAATCACGAAATTGAAGAGGTTAGGTTACTTGATTTGTGCCTAAGTTAATTGAATTCGGTACTTGAAATTAACATAGATTTTCATGAATGGTGCGATTATGGATTTGTGTTTATCACTTGTTAATTGAATTCTAGACGATCGTCTAGTATGAATTTTGGATTTGATGCAGAGATCTCGGTTAGATCCAAATTAACAATTCAATTGCGCTTCAAGTGTTCTATGAAGGGTCTATGATTGAATCCACCCAATCTTGGATAGGTTTCTAAATTGACTACTCTTTAATTGTCATTTCTTCCGTTAATTTTGTTAAGTACGATATTAAACTGTCAAACCCCCCTTTGCTAACTTTCACTTGATTTGATTAAATTACATCTACGATCCTTGAGGAGACGATCCGGTGTTGTCACTGTGCTACAAGCTTAGGTAATAACTTCGGTTATAATTTTGACTGAGTTCGGCGCTCGTCATGCCTGCTGTAAAGCCAAGCAAACTAGTAATATAAGCAGATTTTCTAGCAGTGATATTACCTGAATAAAATTTGCACTTGTTCAAACTCAGATATTGCCCAGAAGCTTGACTATAATGATTAAACAAATTCATCAAAGCCTCAAGATTTCTTTTAGTTCCCTTACAGAAGACTAAGACATCATCAGCATATAAAACATGGCTTGGAGTGGAAAAATTTTTAGGCCTAAAAATTCGTTGAAGTATGCCATCATCTACCAACTGAGTAATTCCTCTACTAAGGACATCTTCAGCAATACAAAACAGAAGAGGGGAAAGTGGATCACCTTGCCTGACTCCCCTCTTACAATTGAAAAAACCCACAGGTCTGCCATTAACTAGAAAAGAAAGCTTAGCTGAATTCAGGATTACCCTGATCCAGCTACAGAATGTGGCATTAAAACCAAAAGCTTCCAAGACATTAATTAAGAAATTCCAATCAAGAGTGTCAAAAGCTTTTCTGATGTCTAATTTGAGAGCAAGGTTGCCACCAAAAGTCTTATAATCTAGTAAATTAATAGCTTCTGAGGCAATACAGATGCAATCCTGAATTTGTCTCTCCCTAATGAACCCCCTTTGCTGATGGGAAATGATTTTAGGGGCAATGAGAGCTAATCTATCAGCCAGCACCTTAGTTATAATTTTAAATTGGAAGTTGGCCAAAGCAATAGGCCTGAAGTCTTCAATTTTATCCGCTCTAGCAATCTTGGGAATTAACACCACCATATTCGAATTTAAGTTGGGCAGCATCCAACCTTGGTTAAAGACTTGAACCTTTGACTTGCAGACATCAGCACCAATAATATTCCAATATCTTTGATAAAAACACCCTCCAAAACCATCAGCGCCTGGAGCACCATCACCATTCATAGAAAAAACAGCTTTCCTAATTACCTCAGTAGAATGCAGCTTAGTTAAAAAGTCATTATCTTCTGAAGTGACTGAAGAGGGCACCACTGAATTTATCAAATCATTCGGGACACAATCATTACAAGTAACATATAAAGAGGAAAAATAGTCTAATACATACTGAGCTATATCCTCCAGATTATCCAGAATTATATCACCATTCTTTAACATAGACATTGATTTAGAAACCTGTCTAATTTTGTCACTTTGTGAAAGAAGCCAGTGTTTCTGTCCCCATGACAATGCCAGTTAATTCTAGACTTCTCTCTCCAAAACTCCTCTTCAATGCTCAAGGCCTGCTGGAGCTCTAATTGAGCAAAAGCTTCCTGCTGAATCAAATCATCATTGGTATCAGTAAAGTCAAGTTGTTGCTGAATGCTCTCAATAGCAGACAGTGCATTATCGACCCTAAGGTGAATATTTCCAAACACAAGCTTGTTCCAACTTTTCAACTCAGTTTTGACAGCCTTCAGTTTTTGAGAGAGGATAAACATTGGACAACCAAGAACTAGTCTATTCCACACTTCAGTGATAAGCCTGTGGTAGTCTAGATGCTTCATCCACATCTTATAGAATCTGAATGAGCAGTGAACAGACTGAGTCACTTTTTGAGAAACCAACAGCAAAGGAAAGTGATTTGATTTACTTCTAACAAGAGTACAACAAGCAGTGGAATTCCAAAAGTCCAACCAGTCATCATTACAAATACTTCTATCAAGCCTTTTTTCTGTAAGAGATGGGCCTCTTCTCCCATTACTCCAAGTAAACTTAGCTCCTCTGGTAACAATATGAGTCAAATTGTTATTATAAGTAAAAGCTTTGAAATCATTATAAGTATTCCGAAGAGGCAAAGCTGAACCTCTCATTTCATGAGAACCAAGGATAGCATTGAAATCACCTATGTAGCACCAAGGCCCTGGATAATTAGCTTAAAGATTATTCAGGTCAGACCAGAGCTGTCTTCTCACTAAATAAGCAGTGCTGGCATACATTGCACCAATGAAAACAGAATTCCCATCTATGGTAACATAAACAGAAACCTGCTTAGAAGTGTTAAAAATGACAGTAGGATAAATATTAATGTTACAGATTCCCCACAAATTAGGAAGATGACCATTTCTATTATTGACAATGAATGGCTTCAAATTCAAATGCCTCCAAAAAGAAGAGGAAACATCATCAATAGAAATCTAAGGCTCAGAAATAAAAACCAAATCTAGCTTATGTAAAAGACAAAATTTTTTCAACACTAATCTAGTGGCAGGGTTACCAAACCCTCTACAATTCCAGTAAAAAATCTTCATTAAGCAAAGTTCAGAGGACCACCCTAGATCGGGTAACTCTTTTTCTCATTCTTTTCTTTTGAGATTTAGACAAGACATCAGTAAAGCCTTCATTAGTACCTTGGTTATTATCACCTACAACATCCATGAGGTATTTACTGGGATTTGCATTTCCTTGAGAAAGGAATTTCTCTTGAAGAGCATCATTGATTTCATCTTCCACAACATCACTCCAAAGAGAACCTACAATTCCGAGATCCCGAGCTGCAATAGGATTAGTAATTTGATCCACTGGAGTTATAAATGAAGTAGCCAAATTAGCATTATTATTTTTAGCAGCCAGAGTTAGAGCAGGAGTATCCAATCCCTACTCGAAACAGTAACATTAGTAAAGGGAGATGAACTCTTTGGAACCTGCATACCAGAATTACCCGAAATAGAAGCATTACCAGATGAAGCTTGTAAAGAATCCTCTACTATAGTATCAGCTGAAATGTCATCATCCTCAAAATACTCCTCATTTGCTTGATCACCAATAGCCTTTTGAGAATTATCTTTTTGAAGAGGAGCTTCTTTTAAATTTTCCTTAGAGATCTTCTCCTAATTAACAATGATGCACCCTTCATTCCTAGATTGATCAATAAAACCAAGTAACGGATTGGATTTAGCAGACATATCATATTGCATATGAGGAGTTTTTTTATTAATTGTACTTGCATTTATGACTTCCACTTCCACCAAAGGCTATTGAACAATTACTTCTTCCTCATCCTTATTAGTAATATCTCCTTGATATGTTGTTTCCTTAATATTCTCATCAACCAAATTAATGATCCCATTATTAATGTTATTGTCTCTGACAACATTATTATCTTTAGGGACATATTTCATGACAGACTTGCGAGGGGCTGGAATAGGAATTTTAACACTATTACTATCCTGAGCATTTACATCACTCACATTCTTGTGTTTCTTTCTACAATTTTTAACCAAGTGACCAATAGACTGACAACTATAACAAAACGCAGGCAGATTATCATATTCAAGACCCACAAAGAAGGCATAACCTTCTCTTTCAACCAAGATCTGCTCCCTTAAATTACTATTAAGATCAAGATCAACAAGAACTCTTGCAAAGTGATCAAAGGTTCTCTTACTAGTGGCTTCATCAAGCGCAATTAGGGTTCCAATACCACCAGCAATCGCAAAAATAATTTTGGCGCACCAATACTCTTGAGGAAGACCATTAATTCTCACCTAGCATTGTGCATGAGTCTGTCTTTGCAAATTAGGATTAAAATCAGGTGTCCAGAGAGACATACGCGAGAAACCTGGCTTAAGACTCTAAGAACCTACTGAACACACACTTCTGAGGTCTTCAGTTGATGCAAACGAAAACTCATAATAGCCTTTTCCTAAAGAAATCATGTTCCATTGACCTATAGGCTTCCATAAAGATGAAAGCTTGGATCTCAAGTCAGCAAATTTCATAGGCGCATCACCCTTAGCGAGGATCAAACGGCCATGAAGATTGTTCTTGCATCTTTGAAGACCAGCTTGGTAATCCTCTTCAGGTATCTTAATAGCGAGAACATCTCCTTTCCAACAAGGACGAGGGAGTTGACTAACAGGAATGTCACACGAATTATGTAAGGCCTGCGTAAAAGATTTGCACTAAGGAGAAAGACAAGAAGAAGAAGAAGGTTGAGATAATGAAGGAGCAAAAGGAGCTAAGAAACTCCATGGACAAACAGGATTGACGTTAGCTATGAAAAAACATGCAAACCCTAGGGGATCACAAGAAATGAAACCCTAGCATAGTCATCCCCCTGATCTTCACAAATTTGATTAGTTCAGAAAACTTACAAATTAATTAGCAATGAGTTGAGAAGAACTACATGCCACTGCATTTTCATCAAAGGTAAATTTCTTCTCCCACTTTCTCATAATAAAACCGACTAATTAAGGAGATTGAGTTTACTAAATTTAGTTTCCTAAGTTCAATCTATATCTTTTTATTATTTGGGAAACAATTAAGGAGATTTTGTGCAAGATACACTCATATTAGATAAAATCTCTTATTAATAGACAAGGAGAAGGGAGGCTACAACACAGGAAAAGGGCAGAGGACGCTGAAGAAAAGACTTTTTCTTTAGAATTTATTTTGTTTATTATCATAGTATGAAGAACTAAATTCTCAAGTAAGGCTAGGGATGAACTTGCACACTAGATGATATTTTTAATTTATTTTTAATTTATGTATTTGATTTTCAATTACTAAAACTCCTTTGTTTTGTAATTCTCAATTCTTTGTTGATGTTTTCTTCTCCGAATAATCATAAAATTTATTCTTTTTATGAATTCAGTCATATTTTTTCTATTGAATGGTTTAGTTCTTTGATTATGTTTGGATCAATTATTTATCTATATTGATGTATTTTTGTGCTGCAATATCACTCCCTGAGTATATTGTCGTCGTTGAATTTTTTCAATAAAGATAATAATTTATGTATTCTAAAAGTGGTGAATGTTTTTTCAAAGCATTATATTTGATTTAATTTTAGTTTATAAATTTATACTTTTCGATTGAGAATTTTGGAAATTGAATCCCTAATTGACTTATTCAATGAATTAATAATAATTAAAATATCAAATTTGTGCAAGAGATTCCCGACGCTTTACTATTAATCAAATTTAAGTACTTTTTTTGTTAATCACTTTACTTCACTTTACTTTGTATTTAAAATTAATCTTTATTTACTATTAATCATTTAATATTTTTCTTTAGTTTCTTTGTTTCTTTAGCTATTCTTTTAATTTGTCTCTCTATGAAATCGATACCCCAAAGCTGTGCTACAACTACTGCATTATTCTTTGGGTGTAATCACAATTGCAAAGGTTACAAATTTCATATCAATTTCCATTTTCTAAGACACCTACACCTCAAAGAGCTTACTCTAATTCACATTTCCAAAATAGTATAAGAAATCCCCTTTGACTAATTTGAGAGCATATGAATAGGTTTAGTACCCATACCATCCAATCCATAAAACAGAGACATACTAAAAACATTCCCATTCATGGTCCAACCTCATGTCATGAGTCAAGAACAATTTCTGGTAATCAAACGCATAACATCCTAGTCACATCCATTTTTCCAATTTTGAAAATAAATTTACTCACTACACTAAAATCCATGGTATTACAACACTAAGTTTAAGGAAAATTCATCATGCATTATTACCTCTGATAGGCATGGAAACCATCACCCAAGAAGGGGGGTGAATTAGGTGATTTCAAATTTTTAAAACAACATTAAGAAATTATGCATTTTGATATTTTCAATCAATACATGCAGCAGAATAAGTTTAACAAAAATACAAATATTGTAGATTACCCAAATACAACTTGGGTTATAGGATAAATCAAATAAATAAACTAGATATCAAATTCAACTCAAGCATATATAATTAAAGCACAAATGTAAATGACATAGAGTTAAGAGAAGCAAACACCGTATTTATCTTAGTTCAGCCACCAACCACTTATGGCCTATGTCCAGTCCTCAAGTAAACCACCCGAGATTTTTTTACTATCACTTCAATCTTGAACAGGTGCTTGAAACCTTTACAAACTAGAGCACTTTTCACACCTTGAGATGCCTCACCTTTACAATTTCTTTGAAGGATACCTCACCCTCTTTACAGTGAATCAAGATATAGAAGAAAAGAGAAACTCTCACAAGAGTAAATGATACAAATTGAAGCACTATGAAGCTCTTTCAAGATATCTCAAATTTTGGCAAAAAAGAACACAAGAAATATGTAAAAATATGAATCACGAATTAAAGTAAGAAAGAATTATTTCAAATAGTTGGGTGTGTTTCAAAGATGACCCAAAAACATGTATTTATAGAGTTCTTTGAAAAAGAGCTGTTAGGTATAATTTATTTCATCATTAAATGCATAGAAAATAGCCATTATGTGTTTTCTAGGTCGTGTTATTCGAATAACACATTTGTTATTCGAATAAATCCACTTATAGCACACCAGGAAGTGTTTTCTAGAACTTGTTATTCGAATAACCCTTTGGTTACTCGAATAAATCTTTAAAAACATGTTCTGGAACGTTTTCTGGGGTGTGTTATTCGAATAACACATCCCTTATTCGAATAAACCACTTCAGTTTAAAAAATTGACTTTAAATGGTCATAACTTCATTTTTCATCCATTTAAAGCAAATGACTACTCATTGGAAAGATCTTTGAGTCTATTTTCAAATGGAACAAGTTTCAGAACAAAAATCAAAGTATGTTGAAAGTTATGATCAAAAGAGTAACCAAATGTCAGTTTTGCAAAACTCAAACTTGACTATTTTTAATAGCTTTGAACTACCATCATGACAAGCTTTTCAAAACATGTTTGTTGGGCATTTTAGCATGTGAAAATCATTTGTAAAAATTTGAAAACATATTTGAGATATCCAGAAGGCTTCTTACATAAAGACCGTAAGTCCTATAAGTTATACAATTTAATCTTCCTTTAGACTTGATTTTTGACTTGATCTTGTTAACATCTTCATGTTTGTTATCATCAAAACATATACTCATTGTCATTAAACATATAGACAATAACATGCTTACTTTCATGATATATTAACAATTTAAAACATAGAAAGCATACTTAGTCAAAGAATACCCTATTATCAAGAAATATGCAAGATAGTGAGTAAAGGGTGTAACAAGTATGAACATAATCATGTGTTATATATAATATTTAACTTTTACTAAGTACACATGATTCTATCCTTTACTTAGGGCCTACAAGGAATATACCTCATATTCATTATCTTTTTAAGTGAATGTGCATAAGAGGTAAAAACATTTGATACCTTGGCCTTGGTAATCAAGGAAACTCTTTTCATTACATATTGCTTCTCTTTTGGTGTTTTGAACTTTGTGAGTTCCACATTTTGTACTTAAGAAGCTTTGGTTGAAGCCATCTTCCTTCTTTGATCAAAACTTCTACCATTGGGCTTTGGAAGCATTCACCTTGATGATTCCTATTTCTTTTGACCAATTTGTCAATCCTTTTGATAAATTTTCTACAAAATTGAAACACTAGGAGGACATTTTGGTACCCACTTCATCTTGGATCCTTGAATGTTAGTACTAAGGCCTTTAAGATCTTTAGGAACTCATATCATACTATTTCTCATGTAAGGATTTCTTCTATAGTTGCATAAATGAAAATATGTCCTAGATGACCACAAAATTACAAACAATTGAATTTAATGATGGTTTGGTCCTTTGAAGATCATCTTTGGAAAACTTAAGCCTTTTGTTATTTTTACATTTTAAACTATTTTTGCCATAAACCTTGCTTAAATTTTCATGTGGAATAACATTAATTTTATTCTCATTAACAAGCATGGAATATAAGCAATTAGAATCGTTAGCATTGGCAAATTCGGAATATAAGTCCTCAACTTGAATTTCTAAATTAATGCACTTTTCACAAGAAGCTGAGGTTTCACATTTCAAAGGCATTTCCTCATCAAGAAAAGAATATTCATTTTTCAAAGTCTCAATTTCATTTTCAATGAAGAAAATGTTTTCTAAACAAGATAAATTTTTCTTTTCTAAATTCAATAAATCATCATACAATTCATTATATGTACATTGTAGCTCATAATAAGAAAGACTATAATCTAGTTTAACATCATTTACCTCAAAGTCCTTTTTAGCCATATAGGAAGTAGTCTCAATTTCTAGCATACTTGACTCTTTAAGGGAATCACCTTCTTCCTCATCAATTTTGTTTTGCTTTACCTCTTCTTGAAATTGAGCACCATCATCACCAAGAGGCATTTGGCTCCATTCAACGGTTTGAACATCTATTTGAGGATGTTTTTCATGACAAGCTTCCTTCAATGGCTTTTGCTCTTCTTGCTTTCTATATACAACTTTATACACAAAATCATTGTTAGCAATATAAAGAGCATCAAGGGTGTCCAAAATTTCTTTGGCACTAGAACAATTTTTAATTTTAGCATAAGCATCATCATTCAAACTACTTCTCAACATTTACATTATTGTAATGTTCAAGGAAAAACATTTCTTGTCATAACTATTCCATGTTTGTTTTGATTTGCAAGTAAATTCATTTAGTATAACATCTCATAAATCCAAATCAATAGATTATATATAAAACTCTATTCTATCTTTCCAATAAACAAAATGCATATCATCAAAGAATGGTGGTTTATCAATTTCAAAACCTTCCATTTTGAAAAACTTTTAATGGTTGCCAACAAATAAGGATCTTAAACTCTAAGCGGTTAAGCTTTCAACAGAGGACGAAACTTTGATACCACTTGATAGCCATGGAAACCATCACCCAAGAGGGGGTGAATTAGGTGATTTCAAATTTTTAAAACAACATTAAGAAATTATCCATTTTGATATTTTCAATCAACACATGTAGCAGAATAAGTTTAACAAAGATACAAATATTGTAGATTACCCAAATGCAACTTGGGTTATGGGATAAATCAAGCAAATAAACTAGATATCAAATTCAACTCAAGCATATATAATTAAAGCACAAATGTAAAGGAGATAGAGTTGAGAGAAGCAAACACAATATTTATCCTAGTTCAGTGATGAGGCTTCGACAAGTATACCGAGTCACATAAGTAATAAAGAGTGAGTGAGTATCATTCCCACGAGGATTGATTAATATTGAATACCAATTTCACTAGGCTATTACTATCTAGACTAACTATTGTAATAAGATGGTTGTAAAAGAAAACATTAAGAAGATAAACTAAAGGGGTGAACAATTGAACTTAATTTTTAGAAAATTTTGACTTAAAAGTTACAAAATGAGATTAATGAATGAGAACACTAGGGGTTGATTTTCACTTGACCCATCCTTAATTTCCATGAAAGTCAATTAATTACGCTTAATTCCTTTAATAGATGGTAAGAAATACACATAATTAGCCAAAACCCAAGTCCTTGGCAGGTTAGCTCTCTCCCAATTATCTAAAATTACAAATTCCTTGGTCAATTTCATGCAATTGAGAGGATTATGCACGAGATTCCCAAATTAACCACATAATCACCAAGATCCATTCCTAGATAATGATAGATTATGGTGCTAATCTCAAGAAGCAAGAGGTAAAGAGGAATCTCCCAATTCTCAAAATACCCAACAAAACAAACTATGGTTGATCAAATCATAGAAGCATTAAGCACAAAGATTAACACTTAATTGAAAAGAACTAAGCATCAAATAATCAAAAATCCATGTACATCAAGTTTGGGTCAAGCTAGATCTCCCCCTAGCTATGGAGATAGAGTTACCCATGAAAAGAAATGAAAACAAAGAAGAAAAAGAAGAAGAAACCAAGAAATCCATGGAGGTGGAGAGGATAAATCTTCATTTCCTTGGTCTTGGATCTATGCTCCTCACTTGCAAAAATGGTGGAAAGAGAGAGAAAAATGGAGAAGGTTTAGCCTCCTTGATGAAGAAGTCCTGCAAAACCCTTTTGAATAGTTGCCTCACATCTATTTATATTGGGTCAGGTGGTAACCACGTGCATAAGAAAATTAGCTTTAGTCATCCACGCACATGTGTGATTTTCCCACGTAGATGTGTGGTTCTTCTTTGTACGCACATGTGTGAACTCTTCGCGCATATACGTAGGTCTTTCTGATCCAAAATAGAGACCATCACGCACATGCGTGAACTCTTTGCGCATATGCATAATTCTTCTTGATCCAATTATTTTTCACAGAGGCTATCACGCACATGCGTGAACTCTTCGCGCATATATATAGATCTTTCTGATCCAAAATAGAGGCCATCACGCACATGCGTGAACTCTTCACACATATGCGTGGATGCCTACTTCCAATTCTTCTCTTCCAAAGTTGTTGTTGTCCTTTTTTGATACTTGTTTTTCATGTCCATTGCTCCATAACCCATTTCCAAAGCTTCTCTTACGCTTTGAAAGCCATAGATTAAATTCAATTAGTCAGACTCAAGTCATTTTATTAAAATGAATCATTAAGCTTCATGAAATACAGTTGGACAATGTGAAAATTAGCTTAAGCTCAAGACATGAAAGAAGTGTGCACTTTAAGCATAATTTCTTATAACGACTGAAAAATATTCGAACTTATCATTCTTATTTCTATTCAATTTAAGATTGTAATAACTCTATTTTGTAGAGTTATCATTCAGCTACTAACCACTTGTGGCCTACGTCCAGTCCTCAACCACCCAATATTTTTTTCACTATCACTTCAATCTTGAACAGGTGCTTGAAACCTTTACAAACTAAAGCACTCTTCACACCTTGTGATGCCTCACCTTTTGTGCTTGAGCCTCAACAAACATGGATACCTCACCCCTACAATTTCTTTGAAAGATACCTCACCCTTTTTATAGTGAATCAAGATATAGAAGAAAAGAGAAACTGTCATAAAAGTAAATGATACATATAGAAGCACTATGAAGCTCTTTCAGTATATCTCAAATTTTGGCGAAAAAGAGCACAAGAAATATGTAAAAAATATGAATCACGAATTAAAACAAGAAAGAATTGTTTCAGATAGTTAGGTGTGTTTCAAAGATGACCCAAAAATATGTATTTATAGAGTTCTTTGAAAAAGAGCCGTTAGGTATAATTTATTTCATCATTAAATGCATAGAAAATAGTTGTTACATGATTTCTGGGTCGTATTTTTCGAATAACACATTTGTTATTCGAATAAATCCACTTATAGCACACCAGGAAGTGTTTTCTAGAACTTGTTATTCGAATAACCCTTTGGTTGTTTGAACAAATCTTTAAAAACACGTTCTGAAATGTTTTTTGAGGTGTGTTATTCAAATAACACATCCCTTATTTAAATAAACCACTATGGTTTCAAAAATTGACTTTAAATGGTCATAACTTCTTCATTTTTCATCCGTTTAAAGCAAATGACCACTCGTTGGAAAGATCTTTGAATCTTTTTTGAAATGGAATAAGTTTCAGAACAAAAATCAAAGTATTTTGAAAGTTATGATCAATAGAGTAACTAAATGTCAATTTTGTAAAACTCAAACTTGACTATTTTTAATAGTTTTGAACTACCACCATGACAAGCTTTTCAAAACATGTTTGTTAGGCATTTTAGCATGTCAAAATCATTTGTAAAGATTTGAAAACATATTTAAGATATCCAGAAGGCTTTTTACATAAAGACCCTAAGTCCTATAAGTTATACCATTTAATCTTCCTTTGGACTTGATTTTTGACTTGATCTTGTCATCATCTTTATGTTTGTTATCATCAAAATATGTATTCATTGTCCAATAGCCAATTACAACCTCTAAGCTTCAATTCATTTCTGTTAATTAAGAGTTTCCTCAAACAAAATATTATAGTCACACACCAACTCATGTTTTACATGTCTCAGATTCAAAAGAGCATGGATCCATTATAAGTCAACACAAACAAGCTCATATCATGATCATGATGTTGGGTAAGGAATTAAGATCTTTCAGCAAATGAGATACACACAACCAATTGAACACCATAATAATAAGCCTAAGAGAAGAAACTAAGCAACACAACATCTAAATTTAGTTAATCTCACTCAATTAGGAGTATTATCAAATAGATTTTAGGCATCAAAATAAGCAAGACTACAACACCAACAACATCCCCATTACATATGGGATTTTTTTTTATTATTATATAGGATTTGCATTTGGGTTATGAGTTATAGGAATAGATTCGGGTCTCATCAAAGGAATAGGGGTATGAGTTAGGTAAAATTCATACTGTTTGTGTAACATCCTCTTTATAGCATGTTAGGCTAGTTTACGACAACAAATGTAGCATAACACTTGCTTGACACGTTCTCTTAATTTTGTGACAAACTGAGTTTATTTAAGCACTTTGCTGCAATACATAATGTGAAAAATAGCTTAAAATGACTCAGAAAATGGCATAAATGTCCTAGTTGAGGGAAATAAATAAAAAGAATTTACTTATAGGTCACAAATAGGTGGAAGAGAATATAGTAAAATTTTGAGAGTAAATTGAGTTGATTTGGTATTTTTAAGCACATTGAGAGAGTGTTTTAATACCAGATTAACTAACAGTAGATATGAAAACTTAAGAAAATGGAGAAACAAGATTTTTTATGAATCTTAAGATTTATTTTAAACTTGTTGGAAGTTAGGAAAATTGATTTAGTAAAATCAAAGTGTTCTTAACATATATGAGATTTCAGTAAAATGACCAAACTACCCTTAGTTCTTATCTTTAAAAGTGAGACTTAAAGTCTCACTTTTCTCTCCTTTCTCACGTTGTCTTCAGTAGAGAAAAGAGAAATAGAAAAACGAAAGAAAAGAAGGGGAAAAGGAAGAGAAGGGAGAGAGGAAGGAAAGGAGGAAGAGCAAGAAAAGAAAATAAAAAAGGAAAGCCAAGCTTAATCCATCATCACCAAAGTTTTGAGGTAGGGGAGTTCTTTCATAAACCTAACTTTCCTTTCCATTTCTTGTGGTATATGCAAGTATGAATGGTTTGGGGAAAGATAGGTATTTGAGGTAAAAATAGTTTCTTTAGCTAATTCTTGTTTTCAATGGCTGAGTTGAGTTTGGTTTGAGCTTAACTTATTCTTGGTTGTTGATTGTGAGGTTAGAATCACTCCTTTGAGTATTTGAAATCAAAGATGAAAATTAAGTTTTGATAGATTGATTTTTAATCATCATTTAAGTTTGATGAGTTGAATTTAGTGTTTAATGATCGTAACATGGTTAGATACCATGATTTGGGTTCGGAAACACTTAGAATCCATGATTTGTGGATCAGAACTTGGTTAGAAAACAATGTTATGCATAACCCGATTATGCAGAAACAGGGTATCATCCAAGTAACATGTGATGTTTGTTGCATAACTTTACCTGTAATCATCAGATTGACCTGATTCTTATTGCATTTGAAAGTTAAGATATAAGGATTCATGTAGTAAAAATATCATATTTTTAGAACAACCAAATTAGAACTAGCTTCTGTTTGAATTCGAGGCAAATTCTATATAAAAAGGTAGTTTGGCACTTATTAAACTAGATTGCATAATTTTCTTCTCTGAAGTTGTATTTACATGAAACCAGTGACATTTTAAAGTTAACATATATGGCTATAAGATGTAAAAATTTCAAAATTTTTGCACTGTTACTTTGTTCTCATTTTCAATTTAAAGTTAGGTCAGAATAAGGTAAAACAGTAAGTGCCCCGTCTTAGCTTCTATATTTTGTTGCATAACTTTAGATACACTTAGTCAAATGAAGTGAGGTTTATGGCATTTTAAATATATGAGAGGAGGCTATTTGCCCATAAAATTTTAGAATTTTTGAAGTTATGATGCACATTTGGTACAATTTTGAAAATTAGTCTTTTTAGGCAAGATTTGATGTGTTTTGTGATAGTTTGAGCCCTAGGAACACTAGTAGCTCCTTTAATAGTTAAAGTTGAGTTAAATATGCAAATTTTCTGGAAAAATACTTTATTCTCTCAATAATTTGAGTTGAAATAGGGTATTAGTAAGAATTGGTTCTTTTATTCATTAAAGTTGAACCATAGCAAAGTTGGTTCCCTTATTTCTTAAGGTTGAACTATAGTATTAGTAAGAGTTAGTTCTTTTATTTATTAAAGTTGAGCCTAGCAAGAATTGGTTCCTTTATTTGTTAAAGTTGAATAATAGTAAAAGATAGATCCCTTAGTTATTAAGGTTGAACCATAGCAAAATTAGTTCCCTTATTTCTTAAGGTTGAACCATAGTATTAACAAGAGTTGATTTCTTTAAAGTTGAGCCTAACAAGAATTAGTTCCTTTATTCATTAAAGTTGAATCATAGTAAAAGATGGATCCCTTAGTTATTAAGGTTGAACCATTGCAAAGTTGGTTCCCTTATTTCTTAAGGTTGAACTACAGTACTAGCAAGAGATTATTCCTTTATTTATTTAAGGATGAACCATAATTTACCACAATTTCTAACTAAGGGAACGAGGCAAGCCCCTTGACCTTGCAAAGGAGTGAGATAAGTACTTTGCTTAAGGTGGAGTTGTGGGATAAGTAATATTCTAAGTGAAATTGATATCTCACAATTGTAAAGACTCTTGTTTGATATCGATAGTAAGTTACAAGCTTATAATTATAAATTTACCTTGTGCATTTTTATAATAGTACCATGACATATATGTTTTATTACTGAGAATTTTTATGTTCTCATCCCGTTTATATTTCATGGTTAAGTAGGACAAGACCCTCCCAAGGTTTTAAAGAAGAAGAAAAAGAGAAAGAAGAAAAAGTTCCAAGAATGGATAGTTTAGTTTTATGCTTTTGGTTACAACTCTTTTAAAGTTTGTTACTTTGAGATGTATTTTGTTGTATATATTACATTTTGCCCATGAGGGTTTTGATGTAAATATGTATGACTTTTGTCTAGCGTGGCTCTCCATATTTATTTTTATGAATGACACAGATCTAGTTTGTTGAATAGTTAGTAGTAGCATAGCTAATAATGCTTATCTTTGTATATGATGAAGATATCAATATAATTGTATTAGGATGTTACAATATAGTATCAGAGCAGTTCATCCTGTTGTGCTGGCATATGGACTGACTAGGCTTAGGCAAGTTTAGAGTTTTTTTGCCAAGTGTTATGCATTTCTTGTCTCTATAGTGAGATGTTTGCATGACTTGCCTTTAGTTTGAATGTTGTTAGTTACTATTGCACTATTACAAAGTATTGAGATTAATCAACTTAATATTTATTGTTGTGTATGTACACGACACTATGACTTCTCCGAAGCACACTAGAGGAAACGAGAATTCTTCTAGTGAGGCACCGAGCATGGCTGAAGCAGTCATGGCAATAACAAAGGCTATGCAAGAGCAAACAATTGCTACCAATAGAATGTTGGAGAGGTTGGGAGCTAATCAACCTCAACAACTAGTGCCTCCACCAGTACCACCTCCAGTGCATGAGGTACAGGTGGGGAGGAATCATACTTTCCAAGATCTTACAGAGTTCAGAAGGTTGAATCCTCCATGGTTTAAAGGAGAATATAGTCTGGTGAAAGCCGATGAGTGGTTGACCAAAATGGAGAAGATTTTCGAAGCCATGCAATGTTCTAGTGAACAAAGAGTATCGTTCATTACTTTTATGTTTAGTAGAGAAGTGGAGCATTTGAGGAGGAATGCTAGGAGGTTGTTAGAAGCTGTAGCCACATAGATTACATGGGAAGTGTTCGTAAGTACTTTCTTGGAAAAGTACTACCCAAAGTCAATGCAAGAGGAAAAAGAAGTTGAGTTCTTGAAGTTCGAGCAAGGAAGCATAACCATGGGTGAGGATGAGGCAAAGTTTGACAAGTTATCAATATTTTCACCTCAGTACAGGCTTAACTCGGATAAGAATATGTGTCAAGTTCAAATCTGGATTGAGAGAGGACATCAAAAGGATGATACAACTGTTGGAGATTAGAGATTTCCCTTCTTTAGTAAACAAGTGTAGAATAGTGGAAATGGGTTGTCTCCAAATCCAATCAGAGCAGAAAACTAAAGGCTCCCTTAAGCGGAAGAAGTTTGATGAGAAAAAGAGCACTCTTAAGCTAGATTACCCACAATATAAGGGTAAGAAAGTTCAAGGAGGATCAGGGGGACCTAAATGCCCCAAGTATGGGAGATTCCATGGGAATAGGCCTTGCTTGGCAGGGTAATCAGTTTGTTATTCGTGTGGCTAACCCGAGCATATATCCATGGAGTACCCATAGAAGCAGAAATCAGTGTTCACCCTAAGACCGCAAGCTCCAAGAAGAGTTTATACTCTGAGCGGTAATGAAGTGACTCAGTGTACGGATCTGATCCAAGGTAAATGCATAATCCATAATCACCTGTTAATTGTCTTATATGAATCAGGGTCGTCCCACTCCGTTGTTTCTTATGATTATGTGAAGATGCTGGATTTACCTATGACAGACCTTTCTTATAACCTAGTTGTTTCCACTCCCAATAGCAAATCTGTTACAACTTCTAAAGTTTGCCTAGACTGGTGTATAAAAATAGAAGATGGGATTTTCTTTGTGATTCTTGTTTGTTTATCTCTTGTAGATATTGATGTCATTCTCGGCATGGATTGGTTGTCCTCCAACCATGTGGTTTTAAACTGTGTAGATAAAACCCTTACCTTTATGTCAGACATATCTACTAAAGTTATCCCTTCTGAGTCATTGTTTCTCAATGCTAACCAAGTGCATCACTTTTTAGAGGAGGGAGCTCAAGGGTATGTTTTTATTTTCTCTCTAACTACATAGGTTGAGTAGAGTTTGTATAATATACCAATAGTGATGGAGTATCCTGAAGTATTCCCAAAGGATATAGTTGAGTTGCCACCCACGAGAGATATAAAGTTTATTATAGATTTAGTTACAGGGACTGGACCTATTTCTATGTACCCTATAGGATGGCACCTCTAGAACTAGCAGAGCTTAAAAAGCAAATAGAAGAATTATTAGAGAAACAATTCATTAGACTGAGTGTTTCTCCTTGGGGAACACCTGTTTTGCTAGTGAAGAAGAAAGATGGTACCAAGAGGCTTTGTGTAGATCACAAATAGTTGAATAAGGTAACCATCAAGAACAAATATCTATTGCCTAGGATAGATGATCTAATGGATCAATTGAGAGGAGCATTAGTATTCTAAAAAATTAACCTAAGATCAGGATATCACCATATAAGAGTTAAGGAAGAAGACATCCCTAAGACCGCTTTCAAAACTAGGTATGGACATTATGAGTATCTCGTGATATCCTTTTGGTTAACAAATGCACTAGTTGTATTCATGGATTACATGAATAAGATTTTTAGACCCTACCTAGACAAGTTTGTAGTAGCATTCATAGATGATATCATAATCTATTCTAAGACAATGGAAGAGCATGAGTTGTATCTCCGAGCAATTTTAGAGATTCTTAAAGAAAAGAAGTTGCATGTCGAACTTTCAAAGTGTGAGTTATGGCTTTTAGAAGTTCAGTTTCTAAGGCATGTGATTTCTAAATAAGGAATTTCAGTAGACTGTAGTAAAGTTGAAGCAGTGTTGCAGTAGGAGAGACCCACCATTGTGACCGAGATAAGGAGTTTTATAGACCTGACTGGGTACTACAGGAGATTCATTAATGGATTTTTTCATATAGCACTACCCTTAACTAGATTAACTAGGAAAGGTAGTACTTTTGTATAGACTCAAGAGTGTGAAGATATTTTCGAAGAGCTCAAGAGGAGGTTGACAACTACACCAGTTTTGATAATTCTGGATCCTTAGGAGAGTTTTGAGGTGTTTTGTGACGCTTCAAGAATGAGTTTAGGGTGTGTTCTTATGCAACATAGGCGAGTAATTGCTTATGCATCAAAGCATTTGAGACCTCACGAGGAGAACTACCTCACTCATGATCTAGAATTGGATGTAGTAGTGTTTGTCTTGAAAATTTGGAGATATTATCTTTATGGAGTTCATTTTGAGGTGTTTAGCGATCATAAGAGTTTAAAATACTTATTTGATCAGAAGGAGATAAACATGAGACAAATGAGATGGATAGAGTTCCTAAAGGATTATAACTTTGAGCTTAAGTACCACCCAGGTAAGGCCAATGTGGTGGCCAATGCATTGAGTAGGAAATACATGTGTCCCGGATGATGGTTCAAGAAGGTCAGCTTCTTGCGAAGTTTAGGGATTTGAGCCTTAGGGTAGCGGTGACACCACAAAGTCTCTTTATGAGTAGGGTGGATATAGTTAGTGAGTAGAGAGCTCAAATTCTAGAAGCTCAAAGTGAGGATAAAACCCTAAATGAGATAAAAGAGCAAATCTTTTTAGGGGATCAATCAGAGTTTGATATGGAAGATGATGAAATGATTAAGTTTAGAGATAGACTTTACATTCTAAGAGATTCTGCAATCAAAGAAAAGATCCTAGAGGAGGCTCATAGGAGTCAGTATACCATCCATCTAGGAGCCACTAAGATGTATCAAGATTTAAGACAGGTGTTTTGGTGGCTGGGAATGAAGAAAGAAATAACAGAGTTTGTGTCTAAGTGCTCAGTGTGCCAGAAAGTTAAGATAGAGCACCAAAAACCTTCAGGATCTCTCCTATCTTTAGAGATTCCTGAGTGGAAATGGGATCATATCACAATGGACTTTGTGACAAGTCTACCTAGAACTCAGCTAGGAAATGATGCAATCTGGGTCATAGTGAATAGGCTAACTAAGTTTGCCCACTTCTTACCAATTAAGACTAACTACTCCTTAGATAAATTAGTTCAGTTGTATTTACAGGAGATAGTTAGATTGCATGGTATTTCCCTCAGTATAGTTTCAGATAGAGATCCTAGATTTACATCTATATTTTAGGGAGCTTTGCAAAAGGCCTATGGGACTATATTAAGTTTTAGTATAGAATACCATCCACAAACAGATGGGCAGTTAGAGAGAACTATCCAAACCCTAAAAGATATGTTCAGAGCATGTGTTTTGGATCAACGAGGTAGTTGGGATAGACTCTTACCTTTAGTAGAATTTTCTTACAACAATAGTTATCATGCCAGCATTGGAATGGCACCATATGAGG
Source organism: Ormosia emarginata (assembly GCA_029884605.1). NCBI lineage: Eukaryota > Viridiplantae > Streptophyta > Magnoliopsida > Fabales > Fabaceae > Ormosia > Ormosia emarginata. Next base: position 16,218,966 of record JAQQTP010000062.1, on the reverse strand, counting down.
CTTTTTATGGTAAGAAGTGTATGTCACCATTATGTTGGTATGAGGTTGGAGAGAGAGCTATTCTAGGACTTGAGATAGTGCAACAAACTTCAGATCAGATAAGAAAAATCAGGGATAGAATGACCATAGCTCAAAGTAGGCAAAATAGTTATGCTAATAGAAAGAGAAGACCTCTAGTGTTCGAAGAACGAGAATATGTTTTCTTGAGAGTCATTCCTACAACGGGAATTAGTAGAGCATTGAGAACAAGGAAATTAAACCCTTGTTTCATTGGTCCTTACCAAATTCTTACAAGAGTCAGACCTGTAGCCTACCAAATAGCCCTTCCTCCCAGTTTGTCAAACCTTCACAATGTGTTTCATGTGTCTCAGCTCAGAAAGTACAATCTGGACCCTTGACACATCATTAGAAATGAATCTATACAGTTAAGAGATGATTTGTCTTATGCAGTGAAACCGGTGAGAATTGTAGACAAAAGAGTAAAATTGCTCAGAGGCAAGCAGATTCTTCTAGTGAAGGTGCTATGGGGTGAAGCAGGCACAGAAAAGGCTACATAGGAGCCAGAGTCCCAGATGCAGCAAGACTACCCAGAGTTGTTTGTATGAGGTAAGCAATTTTAAAAATATTTTTTTTAAAAAAAAGGTGGAGAGAAATATAACATCCTCTTTTTAGCATGTTAGGCTAGTTTATGGTTATAAAAGTAGCATAACACTTGCTTGACATATCTATTTAATTTTATGTTAAACCGAGTTAATTTAGGCACTTTGCTGCAACACAGAATGTGAAAAGTAGCTTAAAATGACTCAGAAAGTGACATAAATAGCCTACTTGAGGGAAATAAATAAAAATAATTTATTTCTAGGTCATAAATAGGTGGAAGAGGATGTAGTAAAATTTTGAGAGCAAAGGTAGAAGATTTGGCATTTGTAAGCACACTAAGAGAGTATTTTAATACCGGATTGACTAGTAGCAGATATGAAAACTTAAGAAAATAGAAAAACAAGATTTTTTATGAATCTTAAAATTTATTTTAAACTTGCTGGAAGTTAGAAAAATTGATTTAGTAAAATCAAAGTGTTCTTAACCGATACGAGATTTTAGCAAAATGACCAAACTACCCTTACTGCTTATCTTTAAAAGTGAGACTTTATCTCACTTTTCTCTCCTCTCTCACATTGTCTTCAACAGAGAAAAAAGAAATAGAAAAACGAAAGAAAAGAAGGGGAAAAATGTAACACCCCTTTGGAGGATGTCACACATAAAAGAAAATAAAAGAAATAGAAATAAAATCTACCCAAGTTGTGAAATATTTGTTAAATATTATTACGGGTTGTAAAATAATTCCTGATAGACAGAAATATGATATAAAAAAGATAATGCAGAAAATACGAAATAAAAAAAACATCATTACTGATAATATACATATGATTAAGTTATAAGTCGTACAAATAATTTACAACAAGGACTACAAATATTTAAACAAAAACAAGAAAGAAAGCAATAAAAGAGTTAATATATACGTACATACGCGACGCGCCCAAAAAAAAAAAACATCATGGTTATCTAATCCTCGATGGATCACTCTCAAGATGAAAATGATCATCGAGATAGATATCCCTGATGTCTCGACACACGGCGATAACGGGATCGCGCAATCGATACGATGCTTATCTCACTAGGCTCGTGGTTTTCAAAGACCCCAATAACGCCTAATGGATAAGGGTAACTCTAAGTGCGTAAATAACGTCGTAGTCATAACGGGCTCTCCATCAAATCGCCGACGTAGAATCACGGTCCACACGTCCCGCATATGTCACGTAATCACGATCGCCTCGTAAATGCCAAGCCGAGAACCTCCATGAAATACTAGCTCTACGAATCCTAAAAATCCTCGGCGCCGCCATCGCTCACAATCAATCCAGAGGATATGGATGATCGGATGGTTCTTGATCGTCAACCGATCGTCCGCTTCGACCTTCCTCCTCCTCGGGTACAAGATCTCAAGGGGCTGATCCTCTTCCTCAAAGTCTTTACCGCGTAAAATAAATAAACAGAAAATACATATAACAAAGAGGTAAGACAACATAAAATCATCACAACATGGCCAATAAGAAGACGACAAACAACATATATACAGCTTCATGCAATACAAAAACTTTAACAATTATAATAACAGATTGAAGTAAAATTTAGATATCATAACAATATATCACACCACGTATAAAACATCACGTATAAAATAAGAAAGATAAAAATAAACAGATAAGATATAATAAAAATAACCAAATATAGAAGTAGTAACCAGATAAAATAAACAAATAAAATACGTATAAACAATAAATAGATAAGATGGAAATAAATAGACATAGAGATAAATAAATAATATAACAAAACCCTACTCCATGGAGCTAAAGAAAACACAAGTATCGAGAGAGGAATGACTCGCAAAATCTATTAGTACCACTACGCCGCCCAACCAACTATTGCGCCGTCACACGTTGCGTCTATAGCCCCACGACACAGAATCCATCATCCAGCGTGGTGTAGTTCACGGCCTCACGTTGTGGCACTACAGTAAATGTACTACTAGATTTCACAAATCTCGATTAAATATAGTGCGTGTCGAGTACCATAGTGTGCTATCGGTTTACCACGGCCCAAATGGAGCTACCAACTCGTCCACATGTGGGATCCCGTACACTAAAGTCTCCAAGTTCATTAGAACAATGAACCACACTACGTTTATCGCATCGACAACACGATGTGATTCGTCTCGTCAACTAATCCACCAAAAATTTGGCACACATAACGTATAAATAGAAAGCCCGACGGTTCACATTTTCCCGACAAAGAAATAAATTCTCAAAAGCCTCAGTACGGGTTCACATTTTTCCGACAAAGAGATAAATTCTCAAAACCCAGACGGGTTCACTTTTTCTCGACAACGAGATAAATTCTAAAACTCAGACGGGTTCACATTTTCCCGACAAATAAAGATCCTCAAAAATAATCAGACGGGTTCACATTTTCCCGACAAAGATAAAATAAATATAGTAACGGTCAATCGCGTAGAAATTTTATCGCGTTTTCATAATTCCGTCGTTTTACAAACGTTTAAAAATCGGGTAAAGATATTTTTCTGTTTTTAAAATCGCGTAGCTTTTTAATACGTTTTCTCAATCGCGTAGGATTTTCAAATCATTTTCTTATTCGAATGCCTTTAAAATTACTTGTTTAAACAAAATGTAAATAGTACTTAGTACATTTAAATTACGTAGAATAATTTTCCATACCGTATACCGTCTTTTGGATATTTCTACTATCTTATAGGTTCATTTTTACTAGAAATTGACAAAGATTTTGTTTATAAACTCATAATAATGGTTTCCTAAATTTTTCCATAAAATTTCCATTTACCTAATTTTTTTAACCATATCATTTAATTCTCTTTGAAATCTCTAACATGCTTCAAAACCTAAAGTGAGCTATATGTTAGAAAATTTCTCAAAATTTCTGTATTTTACTTCCTAATGATAAAATTATTAGTTTTAATCCTTTAAGCTTAATTCTACTCAATTTGTTTCTTCAAAAACCATTATAGAAAATTTCTTCTTAACTTGTATTGTCTCTTTTTGATTGAAAAAGGTTTGGAATCAAGTTTTAGAAATCATGATTACCTATAGTGGCATGTTGGCCAAATTTCATAAAACTTTTGCATTTGATTTCTAAATTGTTTTTCACCTTCTAAATCATATCAAATATATTATATTGTCTAACTTCATTAAATCATATTAGAAAATAGTTAGTAAGAGTTAAATTAATCCTTTAGGCATGTTGGCCCAAAATTCTAAGTCTTTACCATTTGATTTCTAAATGCATTTTCTTTGATTAAATCAATTTGAAACTTTCTTGATTCTCCTAGGTTAATTAAGTTACACTTTAGGAAAAATCAAGAGAACATTTTGGTCCTCTAACTTAGTCATTGCCGTGAACTAGTGAATGTGTTCTTTGGAACACTCATGCAAATTTACACATGTTATTCACATCCTATACCTTATCATACAATTCTAACACATGCATTGTATTTTCTAACACATGCAATATATTTTCTAACACATAAAACCTAAATTAAAGCTTATAGACATGCATTCAAAAGCTAATAGACATGCAAAATTATTACAATCATCAAACAAGAAAGCTACTAACAAATACCACATAAACTACTAACAAACACAAAAATTAACAAATACACACATAATTAACACATGACCACCGAATCCTTATGGATTCTACAAACATCACAAATGGCTCCATCTTCTTACCACCATCAAGAGATGATAAGAATTGTCTTCCTCTTACCTTAAATGAAGACAAAAGGCTTGCTTTCACACCTCCTAGGTCACGGTTTTCATCACCAAAAATACCTAGAAATCTCAAACAAAATCTACATGTTACTAACCATGAAAAAGAAGCTAAACCATGAAAAAATCATGGCTTAGAACTTTGAAAAAGAAGAGAGAAAAGAAAAGCATGAAATTTCACCTTCTAGGTAAAACTTTCAAGGTTGATTTCCAAGCCCTAAATGGAAGATTTTGAAGAAACTCCCAACTAGAAAGGTTCTTAGAATAGTGTTTAGGTTAGGAAAACTTGGTTAGAAAAATTTTTTGATGGTTGGATGGTGTAGGATAGGTCTTGGCCGAATGGTAGGAGAAAAGAACAACAATGGTGGCTAGGGTTTTTGGAAGAGAGAGAAGAGAGAAAAGTGATGAAGATGAAGTGTTGTTTTGGCCTTCTCACTCCTAATGGCCGTAGCCTTCAAGTGGTAAGGATGTGCATGGATTTGGCTTCATCCAAGCCATTGAATGCATCAAAGGCTAGGATTAAATCTTGGTGAACAAGCTTGATTTCTATTGGTTGGTTCATGATGACTCACATGCCGAGTCACACAAAATCATTTTAATTTTCTCTCTTGAGTCACTAGTGAGTCACTGTTCGAAAGTTCTACCGCTAACTGGTGATTAATTAAGCTACCGATCTAACCGCTTTCACTAATTGTGGGTCCCGCAAAATATTTCTGTCCATCATCACTAAAATATACTTGACTAATAAAATAATATTATAATAATATAAAATTATTTTATTTGACATTTAAATCCTAAAAATTAAAAGATTATTTTTAGTCTCATTCAATCCAAGTTAAGTAAGATCCCCCAATTCTAAATAATAAAATAAGATTTTCCCCGCCCGAAAAATATTATTTTCCCGCCTCGAGCAAATCACCCAAAAAGTCCATATAAAATCACAGACATGATATTCTGACATTAAATCAAGAAGAAAACAATTAAAAACAAGAAAAACAAAGAAAAAAAAGACATTCGGGACGTAACGGTCATTTTCCCATTTTTTCCCAAAACGTAGGTAATCGTCCAAAACGTTCAAATAAAATATCCAAAGAAGATTATATAGTCAGTATATCTTTCGAAAAAATTAAAACAAGAGTTCGTAAAAATTTTTATTTTACCGTCTCGAAGCAAATTACGTAAAACGATCAAATAAAATTTGAGCATGTATTATCGTAATTGTTTTCATACGTAAATCGAGAACAAAAAAATAGGGACACAAATGTCATTCACACAAAAGCATGAAAAACAAAGAAACAAGACATTCGTAATATTTTCTAAAAATCGGGGCGTTACAACTAACTCTCCCCAACAAATAAAAATTTCGTCCTCGAAATTTGATGCTCATCCAAACAAACGAGGATACTGATCCTTCATTTTATCTTCCAGCCTCCCAGGTAGCCTCACTCGTCACATCATTCCATATGACTTTCACTAACTCAATCATCTTTCCTCGAAGTCGCTTTTACCTTTCTCGTCCCCAATCCCGACAGTAAAGTTTCGTAAGTCGATTCTCCTTTAACCGCACGTCATCCGGTTGTATAACATGTGTCTGATCCGGTATATACTTCCGTAATCGAGACACATGAAACACGTCATGCAAATTCGATAGAAAAGGCGGCAAAGCAACTGATATGCTACAGACCAATACGTCGATAATCTGATATGGTCCAATGAACTTAGGAGTAAGCTTTTTAGACTTAATCACTCTTCCGACACCAGTCGTAGGAGTAACTCTTAGAAATACATGCTCACCCTCCTTAAACTCAAGAGATCGTCTTCGTTTATCTACGTAACTCTTTTGTCTGCTTTGCGCCGTCCTCATCTTCTCTTGTATCATCTTGACTTTATCCGTAGTCTGTTGTACAAGTTCCTGGCCCAACAAATCCATACTCTCCCCATCTTGATACCAACATAGCGGCGTTCGACATCGTCTTCCATACAATGCTTCATAAGGTGCCATTCCGATGCTTGCGTGAAAACTATTGTTGTAGGTGAATTCTATCAAAGATAAAAATTCATCCCAACTTCCTCGTTGTTCCAAAACACAAGCACGCAATAAATCCTCCAAAGATTGTATAGTTCTCTCTCGTCCGACCATCCGTCTCGTGGATGATATGCCGAACTCAATCGTAACTTGGTTCCCATAGCTTCTTGCGTACTTCGCCAAAATCTTGACGTAAACCTCGGATCTCTCGTCGAAACTATACATGTAGGCACTCCATGTAATCCGACAATCTCGCCGATGTACAACCGGGTTAATCTTTCCAATGAATATTTAATATTGATTGGTAAGAAATGAGCCGATTTCGTAAGTCTATCGACTATAACCCATATCGAATCATGACCTTTCCTTGTCTTTGGCAAACCAGTAACGAAATCCATAGAAATGTTGTCCCATTTCCATTCTGGAATCGATAATGGTTGCAACATCCCAAATGGTCTTTGGTGTTCAACTTTCGATTTTTGACAAACTAGGCAAGTTGACACGCATCTAACCACATCACCCTTCATTCCATGCCACCGAATAACTTCTTCAAGTCTTGGTACATCTTTGTTATGCCCGGATGCATACTTAATAGACTAGTACGGGCATGTTCCACAATATATTGCCTCGCTCTCTGGCCACGAGGAATACGATTCTACCCCGAAATCTCGTAATTCCATCAGTTCCTTCTTTGAACTCTACTGTCTCGTCTTGCTTCATTTGCTCCCGTATTCCTTGCAAAAATTTATCGGCATTTTGCTTTTCCCTTATGTCTTCCATCGCCTCGCTTGAGATAGTAACCATATTCATACAGATCTTTCCTATTTCAACTCAACAAATGACCACTCATCTCTAAATTGTTCAATGAGCTCCTTTTCTTTGATCATCGCCAGTAAACACCGATAATCTTTCTACTCAAGGCATCGGCCACGACATTCGCGTTACCAGGTGGTACAAAAGTTAAAAATCGTAATCGTTCGTAAATTCTAACCATCTTCGCTGCCTCATATTCAGCTCCTTCTGGTCGTACAAGTACTTCAAACTCTTGTGATCACTGAAGATGTTGAACGTTGCTCCATAGAGAAAATGTCTCCATATCTTCAAAGCAAAACTACCGCAGCCAATTCCAAATCATGCGTAGGATAATTCTTCTCATGAACCTTCAATTGTCGAGAAGCATATGCCACCACATTCCGGTCTTGCATCAACACGCATCCTAGTCCCCGATAAGAAGCGTCACAATACACATCGAAAGATTTCTTCGACCGGTAGGATCAACACCGGTGCAGCTTGTTAATCTCTTCTTCAACTCTTGAAAACTAGCTTCACGCTCTTCCGTCCATTCAAAAGCTTGACTTTTCCTCGTCGCTTGTGTAAGTGGTCCAAAGAATCTTGGAAAAACCTTCGATAAACCTCCGATAATAACCAAAGAAGTCCAACAAAACTTCGAACTTCCGTTACCGTCTTAGGTCTTTCCCACCGTAAAACAAGCCTCCACTTTCGATGGGTCCACCGCAATACCTTCTTTAGAAATTACGTGACCAAGAAATTGGACTTCTTCCAACTAGAACTCACACTTAGCCAATTTCGCATACACCGCTTTCTCCTCAAAATCCGAAGAACAACATTCGATGTTCAAAGATGCTCTTCCTTCGATCGAGAATAGATCGAATGTCATCGATAAAGACAACGACAAATCTGCTAGATATGGACGAAATATCCTGTTCATATAATCCATAAATATGGCAGGAGCATTCGTCACCCCGAATGGCATTACCTGATACTCATAATGTCCATAACGAGTTCGAAATGTAGTTTTCGGCACATCCTCCCCTCTTACACGAATCTGGTGATAACCCGATCGCAGATCTATCTTGGAAAATATCACAGCTCCTCTCAATTGATCCATCAAATCGTCGATTCTTGGAAGTGGATATTTATTCTTGATAGTCACCTTGTTCAACTGCCGATAATCCACACAAAGTCGTGAAGTTCCATCCTTCTTCTTGACCAAAAGCACTGGCGCACCCCATGGGGAAACGCTAGGTCGTACAAATTCTTTCTCCAACAGTTCCACCAATTGCTTTTTCAGCTCTCCCAACTCTACTGGCGACATACGATACGGTGCAATTGAGATAGGACCTGTTCCCGGTACTAAATCAATTAAGAACTCGATCTCCCGCTCAGGCGGTAAACCAGGTACATCGTCAGAAAACATCCGAAAATTGTTGACAACAGAATAGTATTCACATCCTTCTCATTCTTAACTTCTAGAGAAGACAATACCAAATATCCCCGCGCTCCATCTCTCAACAAAGACTTGACCTTAACAAAGAAGCTTAAGAATCCAGACTCTTCTTCCTTAGGAAAACTATAGTTTTCTTTGCACAATCTATAAGGATATGGTTAGAACATAACCAAATCCATACCTAAGATTACATCTATCTCAATAAGAGGCAAACAAATCAAATTGACCAAAAACAAACGGCCCTTCACAACAATAGGACAATCCAAACAGATCTTAGAAGTAACTACAGTTTAGCAAGCATGAGATACACTCAACTTAACATTCGAGAAGACACAGTAACTTCGCTCTTTCCACACAATCATAGGCAATAAACGAGTGTGTAGCACACGAGTCATATAATACAGTCAGAAGGTTACCTCCAATGTCACCTTCTCCTTGAATAAGGTCATCATATTGAGAAACTTCAGATCCCATCATTGTATATACTCGCCTCCGATCTCGGTTGAGTATTTCCGCATTTTTGCCGATTAGCTTTAACATGACGAATGTTGTGTTTCTTCTCCGGTCGAGTACAATCCTTCGACATATGTCCAGTCAGTCCACAATTAAAACAGATAGCCTTCCTTTAATCGTACAACTGAGATAGATGGCCCTTCTTACCGCACTTAAAACACGCTCGGCGTAAACACCACTCTCTCGTCCCGCTCCACCACTAGGTACACTCCCTCCAACCGGCGGTCGCCGAGTCCGACTTCCTTGTGGTCTAGCATACGGCCACGCAGAAACCGATTTGTATTGCTACCTCCACCTCTTTGAAACCTTGTCGGCCCAAAGTTCCGATTCCTCTGATCTCGCGACGGTTCAAGCTCCTCAAGTCGCACACATGCGTCCACTAAAGCATGAAAATGATTCATATTCAGAGATATTACTCCTCGCTTCAATTCCACTCTCAATCCGGACTCAAACTTCCGACATTTCCATACCTCATCTTATCGATTTTGAGCATAATCCGAAAATTGAGACAAACTTTCAAATTTTGTGGCGTACTCATTCACTATCATATTTCCCTGTCGCAACCCAAGAAATTCCATCTCCTTGGCATGCCTAGCACTTGCAGGAAAATACTTATCCAGAAAAGTATTAGAAAACACTTCCCAGGTGATCTCGGTCCTTCACTTGCAACACTCGGCGATTCCTCTCCACCAATGTTCTCATCTCCTCTCAAAGATAAAGACAAAGATAAGTTACTTTCTTTCATCCGTGCATCTCATCCCCTCAAAGATTCTCTCTAAATCTTGCATCCACCGACTCGCTTTCTCCGATCCACCTCGCCTCTAAATCAGTGGCGGATTATGGCGCCTAAATTCAGATAAATTTAGGGCATCACCGTAGCATCTTGTTGTTGAGTCGCTTCTCAAATTTTGTTGAGTAATCACTTCACCATCTCGCCGCATAGCCTCAAGAAGAACCAACATCGGTCCTCAACACGATTCACGTTAGCACGTCCTCTCCGCTCTACCAGCCATCTTCTTTCTTCAAACATAACAAAACAAAGTTAGATACATCCTTCTAGATATTTCCGAAAGGATATAAACCACAAAGATCACAGAGAATCACACAAAGACAAACAAAAACAGACTCCAACCACAACCCCAAAAGACTCTAACTTGGGCTCGATACCAAACTAATGTAACACCCCTTTGGAGGATGTCACACATAAAAGAAAATAAAAGAAATAGAAATAAAATCTACCCAAGTTGTGAAATATTTGTTAAATATTATTACGGGTTGTAAAATAATTCCCGATAGATTTAAATATGATATAAAAAGATAATACGAAAAATATGAAATAAAAAAAAACATCATTACCGATAATATACATATGATTAAGTTATAAGTCGTACAAATAATTTACAACAAGGACTACAAATATTTAAACAAAAACAAGAAAGAAAGCAATAAAAGAGTTAATATATATAGTACATACGCCGACGCGCTACTAAAAAAAAAACATCATGGTTATCTAATCCTCGATGGATCACTCTCAAAGATGAAAATGATCATCGTGAGATAGATATCTCTGATGTCTCGACACACGGCGATAACGGGATCGCGCAATGCCGATACGATGCTTATCTCACTAGGCTCGTGGTTTTCAAGACCCCAATAACGCCTAATGGATAAGGGTAACTCTAAGTGCGTAAATAACGTCGTAGTCATAACGGGCTCTCCATCAAATCGCCGACGTAGAATCACGGCCACACGTCCCGCATATGTCACGTAATCACGATCGCCTCGTAAATGCCAAGCCGTAGAACCTCCATGAAATACTAGCTCTACGAATCCCAAAAATCCTCGGTGCGCCATCGCTCACAATCAATCCAGAGGATATGGATGATCGGATGGTTCTTGATCGTCAACCGATCGTCCGCTTGCCGACCTTCCTCCTCCTCGGGTACAAGATCTCAAGGGCTGATCCTCTTCCTCAAAGTCTTTACCGCGTAAAATAAATAAACAGAAAATACATATAACAAAGAGGTAAGACAACATAAAATCATCACAACATGGCCAATAAGAAGACGACAAACAACATATATACGCTTCATGCAATACAAAAAGCTTTAACAATTATAATAACAGATTGAAGTAAAATTTAGATATCATAACAATATATCACACCACGTATAAAACATCACGTATAAAATAAGAAAGATAAAAATAAACAGATAAGATATAATAAAAATAACCAAATATAGAAGTAGTAACCAGATAAAATAAACAAATAAAATACGTATAAACAATAAATAGATAAGATGGAAATAAATAGACATAGAGATAAATAAATAATATAACAAAACCCTACTCCATGGAGCTAAAGAAAACACAAGTATCGAGAGAGGAATGACTCGCAAAATCTATTAGTACCACGGCTGCCCCAACCAACTATTGCATGTCACACGTTGCGTGCCTATAGCCCCACGACACAGAATCCATCATCCAGGCGTGGTGTAGTTCACTTCGCCTCACGTTGTGGCACTACAGCAAATGTACTACTAGATTTCACAAATCTCGATTAAATATAGTGCGTGTCGAGTACCATAGTGTGCTATCGGTTTACCACGGCCCAACGGAGCTACCAACTGTCCACATGTGGATCCCGTACACTAAAGTCTCCAAGTTCATTAGAACAATGAACCACACTACGTTTATCGCATCGACAACACGATGTGATTCGTCTCGTCAACTAATCCACCAAAAATTTGGCACACATAACAGATAAATAGAAAGCCTGTACGGGTTCACATTTTCCCGACAGCAAATAAATTCTCAAAAGCCTGTACGGGTTCACATTTTCCCGACAACAGATAAATTCTCAAAACTCATGACGGGTTCACATTTTCCCCGACACAAATAGATAAATTCTCAAAAACCTGTACGGGTTCACATTTTCCCGACAGCGAAAGATCCTCAAAAATAATCTGTACGGGTTCACATTTTCCCGACAGCATAAAATAAATATAGTAACGGTCAATCGCGTAGAAATTTTATCGCGTTTTCATAATTCCATCGTTTTTACAAACGTTTAAAAATCGAGTAAAGATATTTTTCTGTTTTTAAAATCGCGTAGCTTTTTTAATACGTTTTCTCAACCGCGTAGGATTTTCAAATCATTTTCTTATTCGAATGCCTTTAAAATTACTGTTTAAACAAACAGAAATAGTACTTAGTACATTTAAATTACGTAGAATAATTTTCCATACCGTATACTGTCTTTTGGATATTTCTACTATCTTATAGGTTCATTTTTACTAGAAATTGACAAGATTTTGTTTATAAACTCATAATAATGGTTTCCTAAATTTTTCCATAAAATTTCCATTTACCTAATTTTTCTAACCATATCATTTAATTCTCTTTGAAATCTCTAACATGCTTCAAAACCTAAAGTGAGCTATATGTTAGAAAATTTCTCAAAATTTCTGTATTTTACTTCCTAATGATAAAATTATTAGTTTTAATCCTTTAAGCTTAATTCTACTCAATTTGTTTCTTCAAAAACCATTATAGAAAATTTCTTCTTAACTTGTATTGTCTCTTTTTGATTGAAAAAGGTTTGGAATCAAGTTTTAGAAATCATGATTACCTATAGTGGCATGTTGGCCAAATTTCATAAAACTTTTGCATTTGATTTCTAAATTGTTTTTCACCTTCTAAATCATATCAAATATATTATATTGTCTAACTTCATTAAATCATATTAGAAAATAGTTAGTAAGAGTTAAATTAATCCTTTAGGCATGTTGGCCCAAAATTCTAAGTCTTTACCATTTGATTTCTAAATGCATTTTCTTTGATTAAATCAATTTGAAACTTTCTTGATTCTCCTAGGTTAATTAAGTTACACTTTAGGAAAAATCAAGAGAACATTTTGGTCCTCTAACTTAGTCATTGCCGTGAACTAGTGAATGTGTTCTTTGGAACACTCATGCAAATTTACACATGTTATTCACATCCTATACCTTATCATACAATTCTAACACATGCATTGTATTTTCTAACACATGCAATATATTTTCTAACACATAAAACCTAAATTAAAGCTTATAGACATGCATTCAAAAGCTAATAGACATGCAAAATTATTACAATCATCAAACAAGAAAGCTACTAACAAATACCACATAAACTACTAACAAACACAAAAATTAACAAATACACACATAATTAACACATGACCACCGAATCCTTATGGATTCTACAAACATCACAAATGGCTCCATCTTCTTACCACCATCAAGAGATGATAAGAATTGTCTTCCTCTTACCTTAAATGAAGACAAAAGGCTTGCTTTCACACCTCCTAGGTCACTTGCCACCACCAAAAATACCTAGAAATCTCAAACAAAATCTACATGTTACTAACCATGAAAAAGAAGCTAAACCATGGAAAAATCATGGCTTAGAACTTTGAAAAAGAAGAGAGAAAAGAAAAGCATGAAATTTCACCTTCTAGGTAAAACTTTCAAGGTTGATTTCCAAGCCCTAAATGGAAGATTTTGAAGAAACTCCCAACTAGAAAGGTTCTTAGAATAGTGTTTAGGTTAGGAAAACTTGGTTAGAAAAATTTTTGATGGTTGGATGGTGTAGGATAGGTCTTGGCCGAATGGTAGGAGAAAAAAAACAACAATGGTGGCTAGGGTTTTGGAAGAGAGAGAAGAGAGAAAAGTGATGAAGATGAAGTGTTGTTTTGGCCTTCTCACTCCTAATGGCCATAGCCTTCAAGTGGTAAGGATGTGCATGGATTTGGCTTCATCCAAGCCATTGAATGCATCAAAGGCTAGGATTAAATCTTGGTGAACAAGCTTGATTTCTATTGGTTGGTTCATGATGACTCACATGCTGAGTCACACAAATTATTTAATTCTTCACGAGTCACCAGTTGAGTCACTGCTCGAAAGTTCTACCGCTAACTGGTGATTAATTAAGCTACCGATCTAACTGTTCGCTAATTGTGGGTCCCGCAAAATATTTCCTGGTCCATCATCACTAAAATATACCGACTAATAAAATAATATTATAATAATATAAAATTATTTTATTTGATGCTTAAATCCTAAAAATTAAAAGATTATTTTTAGTCTCATTTAGAATCGGGTTAAGTAAGATCCCCAATTCTAAATAATAAAATAAGATTTTCCCTACCCGAAAATATTATTTTCCCGCCTCTGAGCAAATCACCTAAAAAGTCCATATAAAATCACAGACAATATTATCTGACATTAAATCAAGAAGAAAACAATTAAAAACAAAAAAACAAAAAAAAAGATGCGTCGGGACGTAACGGTCATTTTCTCATTTTTTCCCACAACGTAGGTAATCGTCCAAAACGTTCAAATAAAATATCCAAGAAGATATATAGTCAGTATATCTTTCAAAAAATTAAAACAAGAGTTTCGAAAAAATTTTTATTTTACCGTCTCAAGCAAATTACGTAAAACGATCAAATAAAATTTGAGCCTCAGATTATCGTAATTGTTTTCATACGTAAATCGAGAACGTAAAAATAGGGACACAAATGGTCATTCACACAAAAGCATGAAAAACAAAAAACAAGACATTCTCGAATATTTTCTAAAAATTGGGGCGTTACAAAAAAGAAGAAAAAGGAGAAAGGAAGGAAATGAGGAAGAGCAAGAAGAGAAAATAAAAAAGGAAAGCCAGGTTTAATCCATCATCACCAAAGTTTTGAGGTAGGGGAGTTCTTTTCTAAACCTAACTTTCCTTTCCATTTCTTATAGTATATGGAAGTATGAATGGTTTGGGGAAAAATAGGTATTTGAGGTAAAAATGGTTTCTTTAGCTAATTCTTATTTTGAATGGCTGAGTTGAGTTTGGTTTGAGCTTAACTTATTCTTGGTTGTTGATTGTTAGGTTAGAATCACTCCTTTGAGTGTTTGAAACCAAAGAAGAAAATTAGGTTTTCATTGATTGATTTTTTTAAATCATAATCTAAGTTTGATGAGTTGAATTTAGTGTTTAATGATTCTAACAGGATTAGATACCATGATTAGGGTTGAGAAACACTTAAAATCTATGATTTGTGGATTAGAACTTGGTTAGAAACTAAGGTTATGCAAAATCCGATTCTGCAGAAAAAGGGCAGCATTCGAGCAGCGTGTGATGTTTGTTGCATAACTTAAGTTGTAGTCATCAGATTGACATGATTCTTGTTGCATTTGAAAACTAAGATACAAGGCTTCATGTATTAAACATCTTAGATTTTTAGAAGAACGCAATTAGCAATAGTTTCTATTTGAATTCGAGGTAGATTATACAGAAAAGGCAGTCTAGCACTTGTTAAACCAGTTTGCATAATTTCTTGGTCTGAAGTCATATTTACATGAAACTAGTGGCATTTTAAAGCTAACATATAAGACTATAAGATGTAAATATTTCAGAACTTTTGCACTCTTAGTTTGTTCTCAGTTTTAATTTAAAGTTAGCTCAGAATCGGATAAAACAGTGAATGCCCTATTTTAGTTTCTACATTTTATTGCATAAATTTGGCTACACTTAGCCAAATGAAGTGAGATTTATGGCATTTTAAATATATGAGAGGAGGCTATTTGCCCATAAATTTTTTAGAAGTTTTGAAGTTATGATGCACATTTGGTACAATCTTGAAAATTAGCCTTTTTAGGTAAGATTTGATGTGTTTTGTGATGGTTTGAGCCCTAAGAACACTAGTAGCTCCTTTAATAGTTAAAGTTGAGTTACATATGCAAGTTTTTCGGTAAATGCTTTATTCTCTCAATAAGTTAAGTTGAAATAGGGTATTAGCAAGAATTGGTTTCTTTATTCATTAAAGTTGAACCATAGCAGATTTGGTTCCCTTATTTCTTAAGGTTGAACCATAGTATTAGCAAGAATTGGTTCCTTTATTTATTAAAGTTGAACCATAGTAAAAGATGGATCCCTTAGTTATTAAGGTTGAACCATAGCAAAGTTAGTTCCCTTATTTCTTAAGGTTGAACCATAGTATTAGCAACAGTTGGTTCCTTTCTTTGTTAAAGGTGAGCCTAACAAGAATTGGTTCCTTTATTCATTAAAGTTGAACCATAGTAAAAGATGGATCTCTTAGTTATTAAGGTTGAACCATAGCAAAGTTGGTTCCTTTATTTCTTGACGTTGAACTATAGTACTAGCAAGAGATTATTCCTTTATTTATTTAAGGATGAATCATAGTTTACCATAATTTATAACTAAGGGAGTGAGGCAAGCCCCCTAACCTTGCAAAGGAGTGAGATAAGTACTTTGCTTAAGGTGGAGTTGTGGGATAAGTAATATGCTAAGTGAAATTGATACCTTACAATTGTAAAGACTCTTGTTTGATATCGTTAGTAAGTTACAAGCTTATAGTTATAAATTTACCTTGTGTATTTTTATAATAGTACCATGACATATATGCTTTATTACTGAGAATTTTTATATTCTCACCTTGTTTATGTTTCATGGTTAAGCAGGACAAGACCTTCCCGAGGGTACAAAGAAGAAGAAAAAGAGATAGAAGAAAAAGTTCAAAGAATAGATAGTTTAGTTTTGTGCTTTTGGTTACAACTCTTTTAAAGTTTGTTACTTTGAGATGTATTTTGTTGTATATATTACATTTTGCACATGAGGGTTTTGAAGTAAATATGTATGACTTTCATCTAGCGTGGCTCTCCATATTTATTTTTATGAATGATATGGATCTAGTTTGTTGAATAGTTAGTAGTAGCATAGCTAATACTGCTTATCTTTGTATATGATGAATATTATAAGATAATTGTATTAGGGTGTTATAATTTGGGTCTTAGCATTGAGTCAACATTATTCTTGGATTACAGAGTAACATTATATTTCGTCTTTTCAATTTTTTTTCCTTTTTTTGTGTTTTGTTTCTTTAATTTTTTATTTATTTATTTTTTGAAATTTATTATTATCTTATAAGCAAAATAAACATAAAATATGACCAGACAAAACTGTGATTGACTATGCGACATTGAAGATTGATTTTGATGATAACAAACATAGAGACAGACATGAAGCTGATAGGAAAACCAAGTCCAAGACCTCAAAGATTAGTTTTAGGACTTAGAGTCTTTATATGGAGCTCTTAGGAAATCTCATTGGTTTTAGAAGAAATAACAAAATGTTTTCTCAATAAAACCAATATTTTAAAAATGGTTTTTGAAAATTGTCAAAAGGTTTTGGTGAAATTTGGAAACAAATCATCAAGCTTCAAAATGTTTATAAAATGTTTTTGAACAGCCTTATTCGAATAAAGCTTCCTTTATTCAAATAAACCATCCCTTTTGATCTGGTTTCATAAGAGCTTATTCAAATAACTGAGAAGTTATTCGAATAACAATTTAAATTTTGGATGCGCGCTTCTGTGATTAAAATGATTATTCAAATAGAGCCATTACTATTCGAATAGAGGCTTTCCTCAAAATGCTTTCCTTAACTGAGTTATTCGAATAACTCATCAATTATTCGAATAAGACTTGTTTTCAGAAAACTCTTCTTAAATAGAGTTATTCAAATAATGTCTATGTTATTCGAATAACCATATCAGATCTAGTTTTCACATATAATTTAGAAACGTCTTATTCAAATAGAGAATTGGTTATTCGAATAAACACGTGATTCTGAAATGGAAACAAACGACCATATTTGCATTTATTTCAAGAATTAATTATACGCAACGACTCTTTTCTTCAAAGCTCTATAAATAGAGACCTTGAGTCATCTTTGAATGTGCCTAACCCTCTAGAAAATTTCTGAATTGCTTTAATACGTGATTTCCATTTTTGGTGCATTACATATGCATTGAAAATGGTCCGATGGACTGTATATGGCTAATTGCCTAGGAGAAACGTACACCTCTTGAGTGGGTGCAATACGCGTAGTGTAGGTCACTCGTTGACTTTGGGGGCATCGGGGTGCAGGTTGCTCACAATGGGCAGTTGGTAGCTCTTCTGTACCGTGGGTTAGACCGATACAACACACCGATGATCCGGACCGAGACACTATTCTTAATCGAGATCTGATAAAAACTGTTGTGTATGTGCTAGATGTGCAAGATATAATTATAGCACTTGGTCTGAGCCACGTGGTACCGACAGATCTTTTCGATTAATTTCTCCGACCTGAGTTTAGCTCCATGGAGTAGGAAATCGAGTCTCTGTATTCATGCATTAACATAAATGCTTACATCTGTGAGATATAATAGTTGTGAAATATTGATTATGACAATTATACTTTTTAAAATATCTGCTTAGCGTAGTTAGCATTTCCTATAATTATTAAATGTTAATTTTTGATTGATAATATGTTGATGCCATACTTGTAATATGTTGTGTTTATATAGCTTGCTGTTATGTTATCTCTATGCTACCATGTTAGTATTGGCGTAGGTGATCTCACCTCTTTGTATGTATACTTGTATATTTTATTTATATTTGGTTGAAGACGTCGAGAAAGAAATAATACAAGAAGGAGAAGAAGAACTACTTTTCACGTCTGGGGACGCAGAATTTTGAGAAGATGGAGATGCCCAGCTTCCTAGGATACGTGACGTTACAGTTTCGCAGAGGCCCGGAGGCGTGGCATGTTCACTTGGATCGCCAGTGTATATTTTATATAGGGGATCTGAATATTACTTACAGTAGGCTTGAACAAGGGAACCCCTATTTTAGTGTCAATATTTATGTATAGTTAGAGTTTCCACTATCCATTAGGCAGTACTGGGGAGCTTACTACCGTACTCCTAGTGCGATAAGTATCGTGTCGTCGCACGGCACTTTTTGTCCGTAGAGCTTCACGTAATAACATTCCTATCTGCCGAGGAATCGAGGAGGACCCATCTCGAGGGTTCTCATTGTCCTAGTCGACTTGGGCAATATGTTGAGTCTTAAATTATGTTTAATTACTTTGAGAACATGGTCTGTAATATAAATAATCTTGACAGTATGTGTGTAATGTATAATGATGTAAATTATGTATGATGATGTATTATATTTTTATTTTCCGCTAAGTTTATTCTATTGTCATCAAAGAAGAAAAAAAAATTTCAACTCGTATTTTTATTATAATATCACTTTTTATGATCTTGAGGGTATTTGGGTAATTCAGTAACATCAATGTGGCACCTTACGACGGGTGTTACAATATCCCTCTAAGGTTTGTATACGGGTGAGGTATCCTTGAATTTTTGAGACTTTAGCACAAGGGTAGAGTTTTCCTGTGTATAGAAGGTGCACTTGGTTGTAACGATTGCAAGTACCTGTTTAAGCTTGTATTGATAGTAAAAAATCTTAGATAGTTTTTCAAGGACTAGACGTAGGCCACAGGTAGTTGGTGTCAAATCAGAATAAATACTGTGCCTGCTCTTCCTATCTCTATTCTTTTATTTATTCATCAATTTATTTATTATTTTAGCAATTTATTTTTCGTCATTATTTGGTTATTTTCTGTTCCAAGTCTTTTAATCTTCTCCTTTTATTCACCTCTTTCAATAAATAGCTTCAACGAATTTTTTTATACACGTTTGCAAAAAGTTTTAAATACTCAATTCACCCCCTCTTGAGTACTGGAAGCCACTTGGTAACAAGTGGTATTAGAGCTAGACTCTTGTACAAAGAGCTTAGCAGCTTTAAGAGAACATGGCTTCTTCAAATGGTTTTTCAAAAGGGTCTTCCATAATCCGACCACCTTTTTTCAATAGGGATAATTACGCATATTGGAAGGAAATAATGAAAATTTTCATCGAATCTATTAATTTAGATGTGTGGGATACTATTGTAAATGACGCATTTATACCTACGCATGTAGTCAATGGTGTAAAGACTGAAACTCCAAGGAGTGATTGGTCTGATGAAGATAAAAGAAAAGTTCAACATAACTTGAAAACCAAAAACATCATTACCACTGCATTAGGGTATGATGAGTTTTTCAGAATTCTAAATCGCAAAACTGCTAAAGAAATGTGGGACACTTTACAAGTTACCCATGAGGGTACTAGTGAAGTAAAGAGGTCGAGAATCAATTCTCTAATTCGCGAATATGAATTATTCAGAATGAACTAAGGAGAAAGCATTCAGGAAATGCAAAAGAGGTTCACCCACATTGTAAATCATCTTGCATCATTAGGAAAGAATTTTTAAAACGAAGATTTGATTAACAAAGTTTTGAGATGTCTAAGCAGGATTTGGCAACCCAAGGTAACAACCATATCAGAATGATGATGACACTAGCTATCCTCTTTGGGAAACTCCAAGAACATGAATTGGAGCTAAGCAGATTAAGTCAAAGTGAAGAGTACAATAAGAAGAAAAAAGGAATAGCGCTCAAAGTCACTTCCTCAACAATTGATGATAATGAGGAGATGGAGAAGGCACAGAAAACATCGAGATGAATGAAGAAAATCTTAGTCTTTTAGTAAGAAAAATTGGAAAATTTCTTAGGAAAAAGGGAACATAAAGAAGACCTCCTTTTCCTCCAAAGAAAACCCATCACAAAGGGGAAGGAGTATTATCAACTCCAACTTGCTACGAATGTGGAAAATCAGGACATATGAAGATGGAGTACCCAGTTTACCAAAAAAAGATGGAGAAATTTGAAAAGAAAAGGAAGAAAAGCCTACATAGCATGGGATGACAACGACATGAACTCAATTGACAACTTAGATAGTGAGGAAGCTCATCTATGTCTTATAGCCAAAGGAGAAGAAGAAGAAGAAAACAAAAATGAGGTAAGTTCTAATCCTAATTTATTACCTTCTTTTCATGAACTGCAAGATGCCTTTGAGGAACTGTATGATGAATCACTAAGGCTCACAAAATTAATCTCTTCATCTAAGAAAATAATTTCTTCTTCAGAAAATCAAATTCTTATTTTGAATAAAGAAATTGAAGAATTAAAAATTGAAAATGAGACATTAGGATTAATTGATGCATGCATAACTTGTTCTTCACACGCTTCTACATCTTCATCTTGTTCTTCATGTCATATGCTTGAAAAAGAAATTGAAGATTTAAAGAACACTCTTTCTAAATTCACTTTTGGAAGAGATAATTTAAATATTTTGTTAGGAAAACAAAGAGTTATTTTTCAAAAAGCTGGGATAGGTTATAACCCAAAAAATCAACAAAAATATTATAAAAAATTTTTTGTTCATTCAAGTACTTCTAGTAGCCCATTTATAAAATGTTTTTATTGTGGGAAGAAAAGATATAGTGTATCAATATGCAATGTAAGGAAAAATATTTACACAAAGTTTGGGACAAAAATGGTTTGGGTTCCAAAGGATACTATACCCAAAACTAACATTCAAGGAACCAAGAAAATTTGGATACCAAAAGTTAAAAATTAAACTTGTGTTGTAAGTGTGCTTGAAGGCAAAAAGTTCAAATTAGTACCTCGATAATGGATGTTCCAAGCACTTGGCCAGGGACAACTCCAAATTTTCATTCTTTGTTCCCAAAACACACGGTCACGTAACATATGGAGACAACAACCAAGGAAAAATTCTTAGAGTCGGCAAAATCGGTAAAAATCCTAACTTCTCTATTGATAATGTATTGCTTGTTGAATGTTTGAAACATAACTTGCTTAGTATTAGGCAATTATGTGACAAAGGTAATAGAGTAATTTTTTATTCAAATTATTGTATAATTGAAGGTACAAATGATAAGCATGTTACATTTGTAGGTCATAGAGTTAATAATATTTATATGATTAGTCTTGATGATATATCCTCAAATGATGCGAAATGTCTTTTAAGTAAGGAAGATGATTCATGGTTATGACATAGAAGAATTGCACACATTCACAGGGATCATTTAAAAAAGTTAGTTTCTAAAGAACTAGTAATTGGACTACCCAAGCTCAATTTTATAAAAAATAAATTATGTGATGCATGTCAAAAGGGAAAACAAGTGAATGTCTCTTTTAAAGCAAAAAATGTTATTTCAACTTCTAGACCTTTACAACTTTTGCATATGGATCTTTTTGGACCATCTAGAACTATGAGCTTTGGTGGGAATTACTATGCTTTAATGATTGTGGACGATTTTTCTAGGTTTACATAGACCTTATTTCTATCTCATAAAAGCGATGCATTTCTAGCTTTTAAAAAACTTGCCAAAGTTATCCAAAATGAAAAAGATTTTTATATTACATCCATTAGAAGTGAACATGGTGGTGAGTTTGAAAATCATGATTTTGAAATATTTTGTGATGAACATGACATTGAGCATAATTTTTCTGCCCCTAGAACTCCACAACAAAATAGAGTTGTAGAAAGGAAAAATCGATCTTTAGAAGAAATAACGAGAACTATGCTCAATGAGGCCTCTCTTCCTAAGTATTTTTGGGCGAATGCAGTTAATACTGCTTGCTATGTAATGAATAGGGTCCTGATAAGGACAATTTTAAAAAAAATCCCATACGAATTATACAAAGGAAGAAAACCAAATGTTTCACATTTTTATGTTTTTGGATGTAAATGTTTCATTTTAAATAATGGAAAGGATAACTCGGGAAAGTTTGATGCCAAGTCTAATGAGGGTATATTTCTTGATTACTCTAATCATAGCAAGGCTTTTAGAATTTACAATAAAAGAACTATAACTATTGAGGAATCTATTCATGTTGCTTTTAATGAAACTAATCCAAATGAGTCGAGAAGAGATTTTGTTGATGATGTTGCAGAAATCTTGGCGAAAACACATTTGGACAGCAAAAACAAAGAAGTCAAAGAGCAAAATCAATAGGACACCCTAAGACAAGAGGACTCACAAGTCTTGGACCTTCCCAAGGAATGGAGGATGTAACACCCTCCTTAGGGCATCATATTTCTGACTACCAACTCCCAATCTGAAAATTAGTTCAATAAAAGGTTTGGGTTATAAAAGGTGGGTTTCAAAATTTATTCTCGCTGAAACGTAAATTTACTGAAATTTATAGGTAATATTGAAAAATATATTTAAACTAATTAAAACTTATATAACAGACATCAATTAATATTTAACAATTATTCAAAAAATATAAAAACTTACAGACTCAATTTTAAACAGCAGCAAACCCCATGACGAGTCCTACTCAATAGCACGGTAAAACACTAACGAGAAAACTTAACATACTTATTCATTCTTGTATCCATCTTGATGTACCGTGTATCTGTTCCTTATCAATATTGTATACCATCGAATCCTGAATGACCACTCCTCCATGTTGTCACCAATCTCAGAATATCTACTACCCGTCATGTCTAAGATAACTCATTCCTTCTACTATATAATTTTTTAATAATATAAACACAATAAAATAATATAACAACGAGGTGAGATCACCTACGCCAATACCAATATGGTAGCACAGAGATAACACAAACAACATACATACAGATATATCATACCATAATAACAATCATGTCATTAATATTATTGTCATCACACAGGTACAATAATTACAATCATGCCATCAATATTATTATCATCATCATCATCTAATATTCCTCAATTATTATATCACACAGATATAAATATTCAATATTTACGATAATGCTCTCAACATTATCCAGGTATTCAACAGTTCAATTATCATAACCAATACTCAATAATGATGCATATGTTATGCATGTAGACTCAATGTCCTACTCTATGGAGATTTTCACAATTTCGAGAAGAATGCTCTGATTAATTGTCAACCTTAACCCAAAGACAATCTCTCAGTTGTCGAAAAGAATCGTGTTATTATCGGGTATCGTCAATGCGTTGCAACGGACTGCATAGCCAAGTGGCATATGCTCCAGCCTTAGCCCACAGACAAATATCCACTGGTCGACTGTTGCGCCTTGACGCCCCCAAGATCCATCATAAAACTCATTATCAATTCTCATTCCCTCTTCAACCACAAGGGTCACAATAACATCAACTATTAATTTTTGTTCAAAATTCAACATATGCCTCAATGCATATTTTTCAAATTCATCATATGCTTCATTGCATATCTTTTCAATTTCATCATATGCTTCATTACATATTTTTCCAATGCATAATCAATGCATCAATGCCAAACATAGGCAAAATTCATCATTTCCAATGCATGTTCAATGCACCAATGTCAATCACAGGCATATCTTTCCATTACACGTAAAATGCACCAAATGCCAATCACAGGTAAAACTCGTCATTTTCTTATACGGTGTCCATACACTGGTTCAACAGTAATCATACTGTATATTCAATAGCGAAATCATGTTATCGCATTTTCATAGTCACAAAACACTTTCGTCGTGTTTTCACAACCGCAAGAACATTTCTGTTACGTTTTCACAATTCCGCAACACTTCTGTTGTATTTTCAAATCACGTATTAATTTTTCAATGTTTTTCTCAATTACATAAGAATATTTACACGTTTCTCAAATCGCGTAGTGATTTTCCACCATTTTCACAATCGCGTAACTTAAAAATCATTCTTTTAAGTCGCGTAAACCATTTTCCATCATTTTTGAAATATTTAAATGCTTTTCAAATCGCGTAGAAATATTTTAATGTTTTTCAAATCGTATAGCTTACAAATCACATTTTTAAGTTACGTAAATCGTTTTTCACCATAATTCCATTACGAAAAATATTTCTCAACCTTAAAAAATTCCATTTCAACCTTTCTCATAATAATATGACTTTGTACTTCATGTTCCACATTTCCACATTCAAGAAATCCTTTTCGTAATAAATTCCACAATTTCACCCTCCCATTGAATTAAATCAATGTTTTTAACTTTAAAATTTACTAATGCTCTCCAAAACCCAAAGGATGAGTTACACATTAGAAAATATCAAATCACTATTATATTCTCCATTTTTCTCAAATCAATTCTAAAATCAATTCTCTTCAAAATAAATTGAGGTTCAAACACTTTCAACCTCCTTTTGTCTTTCATAAACGAAATTCCATCTTTCAAGTGATAAAACACTCTGATTCCCTTTCCAAAAATCCTTGTACTAAATCAAATTATATTTCCACTATGAAAATCACTTTGTTTTCATAAAATCAAGGCATTACAAGCCTTCAAAACCGTGGTACATGACGAGCGTCGAACTCAGTCAAAATTATAACTGAAGTTATTACCTAAACTTGTAGTATAGTGAACAACACCGGATCGTCTCCTCAAGGATCGTAAATGCAATTTGATCAAATTAAGTTAAGTTAGAAAAAAGAGGGGTTTTGATGGTTCAAGGATCATAGTGACAAGAATTAAAGAGAAATAACAATTAGAAGAACAGTCAATTCAGAAATCTATCCGAGATTGGGTGAATTCAATCATAAACCTTTCAATAAACACTTGAAGCACATTTGAATGGTTAACTTGGATCTAACCGAGATCTCAAAGATTAGATCCAAATTCACACTAGACAATCGTCCAGAATTCAATTGACAAGTGATAAACACAAATCTGCAATCGCACCATTCATGTAGATATATGTCAATTTAAGCTCCGAATTCAATTAACCTAGGCACCAATCAGTAACCTAACCTCTTCAATTCTGTGATTAGTTTAGATCAATCAGTTCCAAGCTTCATCACAAATCTCAATCTTCAGTCATGTGATTAATTCAGATCAATCAGTTCTAAGTTTCATCATAATACTTAATCTTAAACCAAGATCAAATCAGATCAAACATAAACAGAATCACCATTCATGTATTCAAGATCAAGAAAACAGAAGAAGAAGAAGAGAAGAGGAATTCAACTACAAATCAAATACATTACATAACCAAGGTCTCAAGAATCCAAATCACAATCTCTTCAAGAGTCCCAAATTGACTAAAAGTAACTTAGTCCTCCATTACAATGAAGGAAACCATTAAGAAATATGAAAAACTATGAAAAAGAAGAAGAACTGAAGGAGGAGGGAGAGGAGGAGAGGAGGAGAGCCAAGTCCCCCAACTAAGACTAACACCCTCCTTAAATATATGAATGCAAAGCTCCTATAATATAATACATATTGTCATCCTCCACCTACTCCATTATGAAAGTGGTTCAACCACCTTCTCCATTATGTTCACCAACTCCATCATTAAAGTGGTTCAACCACCTTCTCTATTATGTCCACCAACTCCATCATTAAAGCATGTCTCCCACCTTCTCCATTATGTACACCTACTCCATCATGTCCACCAACTCCATCATGTCCACCAACTCCATCATTAAAGCATGTCTCCCACCTTCTCCATTATGTACACCTACTCCATCATATCCACCAACTCTATCATGTCCACCAACTTCATCATGAAAGTGGTTCAACCACTTTTGCTAATAATTCTTCCACCTAATTTCCACTTTTCTGCCTTCTCTTCAGTCTGGATTTCTATCACAACTTCGAATTAAGCTTAATCCCATCAGATAACCTTTGAAATAAGCTTTCCAAGGAGTGCTCATATGCTTAATTTGGGCTTAAAATGAGTGAGATATGCCCAAAATGGTGAAGGTATGTCTAGAAATTAAATGTGAATGACACCCTTGGACCAACTTCAGGCTGTTTTTGACCACCTAAATGCCTAAATCTTCCAATTTGACATTTCACAAAACTTGTAGATCTTTTTCTCATCTTTCCTAGCATATAAAGAACATAAAAATCAGAGATCTACAACTCAAGTTATGGCCAAAATACTCAATCAATGTAAATATGCATTAAAATCCAAAAATTAATGATTAAATTGCTTTAAAGCCCAATTCATCCCAATAATTAAAATAGGTGCTAAGATCACTTAATTACAACCTGGACATTATTAATAAGGTAATTATGTAGATAATTAATACGTTAAAAACCGTAATTATCAACACCCTCACACTTGAATTTTTGCTTGTCCTCAAGCAAAGAATAGGAATCAGCAAGATCAAACTCAACTTCCAGAAACATGAATCAAGGGGAATTTCAAAATTAAAAAGTTCAAGTTCAGCAATCAAATGCAATCAGTCAGGATCATTCAACAATTTAAACAATAAGATGCTTTAGCCTAGCTTGCAACTATTTTCTTCACCAAACATATTAGATCACTCAACTTTCCATCTCTCAAGTGTTTAAGGACAAAGAGATCACTCAAATTTCTCATGAAAAATGCAAAACCATAGGCTTGCCAATCAATCTCATCTCCACTTTCAAATTCACATACATAGCAAGAATCAAAAGGACTTCATCTAGTTGTAACAGGGCCAAAGGTAACAATGAAAGGTAGGAAAAATGGTGAATAAGGTAAAGAACTATCAATACAAAGCAGAATCAGGTCAAAAAGTTAACTCATGATGCTCAAGGATTTAAAAAATTTTCAATTTCAACCCAATATTTTCATTATTCTTCACCAATAATTCTTTTCTCTCTTTTTTTTTTTTTTTTTTTTAATATATATATATATATATATACCCTTGAAGATAAAACAACAACTTTCAAGACTTCTGATCAACACATCCGATGCTCCAAAGAATTCAACCTGATTATTCAATTGGATATTCAAAGAAATCAAATTCAGGCTCAAATGGGGCAACTAAGATGCTAAATTTATCAATACAACTCTGAAAGTCAAGAAAGAATAAAGCCTAATTGCCTCGATCATATTCAAGTATGTATGTGAATCATTAAAGTTTCAACAAGGTATCAAAGCAAGTTCTAGCGCACATCAATCAAGAGAAAATTCACTCCAGAAGGAAATAGAATCAGTAAAGCTCAAAACTCACTTTCTGGTTAAGTTGATAAAGAAAACAGAGACAAGCAGACATGGCTAATTTCCAACAAAGATGTTGAATTTCTCTTTTCATAATTGAACAAGATTGCTTCACACAAAATAGTCTCATGATCAATGAATTCCCCTGTCAAACATATTTCTATTAGCTAAGAATAAATCAAGCAATTAACACACAGTTCCAGCTTAATTTTCAGCATTACTCAAGTGTTCATCAGTTGTGCAATTTTGGTGAGTATTAAAAATTGTTATTTGGGCGCCAAGCAAAATTTTGACGAGCGCCGAACTCAATCAAAATTTTGGCGCCGTTGCCGGGGATTAGTAAGTGTAATATTTTCATTTTAAGTGTTTTTACTAACTTTTGCTTTTTATTAACTTTTCTAACATTTTTATCCATTATCTAGTATTGTTCATACTACACTAACAATTTTTTTCTTAGATTTCTGAATTTCTCTATTGAAGGAAAGACGGAAAACTGGTGATTATGGGTAGTTGATACAATTTTCAAACTGAACGTGCTTAGAAAAATATGAAACTTGGTCTGATTTGAAAGAAAATGTACTGATAAACAAGACTCACAAGAAAGTGTGAGGTCAACCCGATTTTTTGAAATTCTATCATTTAGACCATTTTTTTAATTTTTTATTATTTTTTATTGTATTTTCTAGTTTCATTTTTATGTAGATTTTGTCCTGTGTTGCTCCCATAAATTTTAAAAATGTTTAGATACATTAACTAGATTTATTTTTGCATATTTTGAGTGTTGATCCCATACTAACTCTTTCTTTTTAATTTTTTCTTTTTCTTTCATTATCATTTTGTTGCATTCTTTGCATTTTAAGGATACAATGGACCATGCATAATGGAGTCAAAACTTGAGGAGTTGACTTCTTTGGTAAGACATATAGTAGTGAGACAACAATCACCTCGTGCAGAAGCTACACTTGTGTGTAACATTTGTTTTTGTTCATCTCACCCCACATATGCATGCCCTACACTTCGATATGGTAGTTCTGTTTTTCCAGATCAATTTGTTGCAAAATCAATCGGTTATTTTCCCGATGAACCACGGTTCCAAAGAAGAAGAACAACAGAGTGATGACCCTTCTTCTTCAACACATACAACCCTAGTGGGAATACTATCCGGATCTGGGATATGGCAATACGGCATCACTACAAAGAACAATCATTTCAATATGAGCAGCCATTCTAGCGATAACAAGTCCATCAACCACAAAACTTGAGCCTTCATGGGAGGACTTGATGAAAACCCAAATTGAGTTCCAGTAGAATTTCACTGCCACTATTCAGATTTAACAACCCAAATTGACCAGGTGACAACCACCGTTAATGAACCGAGATGTCAAGAGTCGGCCAACTCTTTCCCAAACAATTCCCAACTCCCTACATTCTAATTGTCATATTGATTTACATGCGACTTAGTTGAGGAAACTCATGATGAGTTGTGTGCTGAATTTCCTGATTTAATTGGTTTTGATGATTCTATCAATTGCAACTCATGTGCTGATCATGATGGTGATATAAAATGTGTTGTGTGTGCTGAAATTTCTGCATATTTGAAAACTAATGATTCTGTTTACGCAGGATCTAATGATATAGAAGGGTCTATCAACAATGTAGTTGCAGAATCTGAAACATATAGGGAGGTGGAGTTGAAGGCCATTGAGGAATTTTCAAAGAAAGAGGAAAGTCAACAGATGCTAGTAACTACTGAAGTGGATTTTGTTTTTAGGCCATGGTCCAGCATTATCAATGAA
The DNA here is from genome assembly GCA_029884605.1 of Ormosia emarginata. Classification (NCBI taxonomy): domain Eukaryota; kingdom Viridiplantae; phylum Streptophyta; class Magnoliopsida; order Fabales; family Fabaceae; genus Ormosia; species Ormosia emarginata. The sequence goes on along the minus strand of JAQQTP010000062.1, from coordinate 16,189,262 downwards.
AGCAGGATTGCAAAATTACACGTATTGCATGCCATTGGTGAAGTCAAGGAAGACCAATGGGACCCCAATGTGAACCCTCATGCTTCAAGCTTCACTTGGTCATTACACTTCAACCAATGGGACCGTAGTGGAAGCTATCATGTTATGTCAACCATAACCTGGTCATTACGTTTCAACCAATGGGATCCTGGTGGAGTCTTTTCACCAACCTCACTTAACAAGACCAATGGACACCGCCTCAAACAGTATCATGAACTTCCAGAGAATGCAGAAGTGGAGGTGATGAACCTTTTCCATCCGCATTATGAATAAAAAAAAAGAAAAAAAAGGATTGGGAAATGAATATGTAAAGGGATATACATTAGAGTTGGGATGAACTTTTATGCTTGTTATTTGAACTCAGCTCTCATTTGCTTTTATTCTCTTTGGTATTTATCTTCTCATATCCATTTTATCCTCTCCTGTTACCTTGACCTCACTACAACCTTGAATAAAGTCCTCATGATTTGTGTGTGCATGTGTTTTGAGTAGTGGAGAAGTAGAAGATAAGCAAGCTTATGGTAGTGCAATTTTCATGGGTTGAATTGAGTGAAATACCTACCTTTTAAACACTTGAGAGATTGAGAGGGAATCTTATGAAGATCTATCATTCTCGATTCATGTTGAAGATACCTTGCTTGTTGGTTTGAGATGTGGAGAATTGTTAACTCATGAATGTTTTGATCCCTTGAACCTTTGGTTGTTCTTCTTGATTGTAAAATTTTGGATCTTGACTATCAACTGTCCAAATTTCAGCCCATCTCCATTATTACATCTTGAGATATGATTTTATGAGTGCACACCGTTCGGATTCTAGTGACAAAACCTATATTCTGACTTCCATGTAAACTTAGGTCCTTTAGAGATCTGTTTGGGACTTCGAGCTTTTCATCAAAGTTGTAGAGCTTCCTCTTAGCTTTCCTACAAGGTAAAATTCATGTTTATCAGATATTAGGAACTCAAGTTATGGCCAAAATACAGAAACAGTGTCAAATCTCAATAATGCTGAAAATATTCAATTAGGACCAATTTGAGCTCAAACTCACAAAATCATACCAAACTCAATCAATTAAGAATATGGAGAGTGTAAATGACTAAACATAAGGGTTTCTTAATGAATAAAATATATGATTATCAGTACATGACCATTCAAACCATCAAATATTTTTCCTTCTAAGTCAATATGGTTTTACACAAACAAAACCATTAAAAATTCCTTAACAAAACCGTGAGACTTATAGTCTTTGAAATCAAATCATTTGTTCATTTTCATTTTTCACTTTCTTTACAATTCCTTAAAATCATCAACTAATTGCTCTTTTCATTTAAAACTTATGATTGATAAAATACTTAAAATATTTTTATTCAAAAGTGTCCTTGAGTTCCATTAAATTCCATTCTTGTTTTTACACAAAATAAATCAATAAAAATTCTTCTCAAAACCATGAACACTACTTCTTGAAAAACAAATCCTTTGTTTATTTTCCTTGCTTTTCTAATCATCCAATTTTATCATTCATGAAAATATTAATTTATGAACACCTATTTTAAGGTGTCTTGGCCAAAATTCCTCTTGGTCTTTGGAACCAAAAATCAATTTCCTTTCCATCATCAAATCATGACATACATATATATATTTCATCATATATACCATAAGCATGCCATAATCAAAAGCAATAAATCATGCAAATCATACCAAGAATAGGCAAATAATCAAAGCACATAAATACACACAAATTATTACATGACCATGGATATGAATCCTCACATGGATTCACCATCCATCAAATACACAAACCATCTCTCACCACCATACTTGGTTGGTGAGATGGATCTCCCTCTTACCTCTTGAAGAACCTCAAAAACTCCTTGGTTTGCTTCTTTTTCCAAGTCCTTCACCACCAAAAGTTTCTTAAACACACAACAAAATATGCCCTCACTGGCAAAAATTACAAATATGCCCTCACTGGCAAATTGCATATATATACAGTAAATCCCACTTGACAGTACTGTTTCACAATCTGTCCGGGTCCACCACTTTGGCCCGACAGTAAAACTTGCTGTTTTCGTAATCGCATAGAAATTTTATCGCATTTTCAAAATCTCGTCGCTTTTACAAACGTTTTTAAATTGCGTAAATATATTTTACTATTTTTAAAATCACGTACTATTTTTCAAACGTTTTCTCAATCGCGTAATATTTTTAAATCATTTTCTTGTCTGAATTCCTTAAAAATTACTGTTTAAATAAACAGAAATAATATTTAATACGTTTGAACTACGTAGAATATTTTTCATACCGTATAAAGTATATTTGCTATCTTTTCTATCTTATTTGTCTGTTTTTACCAAAAATTGACAATATTTTGCTTAGAAAATGTATAACGATGATTTTCTAAGTTTTTCGTAAAATTTCTTTTATTTATATTATAACCATTTAATTACACTTTTGAAAACTACTAACGTGCTTTCAAAATATAATATGAGCTCTACGTTAGAAATTTTACAAAAGCTACTATATTTCCTTTTAACCATTAAAATCACTAGTTTTAACTTCTTAAACTTTATCTAATCAAGTTATTTCTTCGAAAATCATTGTAAAAAAATTCCTTTTAACATATATTGCTGCTTTTTTATTGAAAATGGTTTGGAAATGATTTTAGAAATCATAAATCCTTGGCTTTGGCATGTTGGCCGAATTACTTAAAATTGTCTTTTGATCTCTACATTCATTTTTCTTTCTCTAAACAATTTTGCATCTTGTTAATTTTCCTAGGTTAATTAAATCACACTCTTAGAAAAATTGATGAGAACTTTTTGGTTCTCCTTTTTGGTTGAGGCCGTGAGCCTTGGTTTTGTGTTCTTTGGAACACTCATGCAATCCTTGACATGTTGTTCATATCCTACTATTTACACATGCATCTACTAACACATACAATATTTCAAAGCTTGTAGACATGCAAGTTAATACAAGTCACAAATAGGAAAGCTAATAACAAGCACACAAATGAATCCTTATGGATTCTACAATCACAAACAACTCCATTTTCTTACCACCACCCAAGGATGATAAGATTTAAGTCTTCCTCTTACCTTAAATGAAGACAAATACTCTTTCACTCTTTTCTAGGGTTTCGGTTTTCACCCTCCAAGACACCTATCAAGCTTAAACAAAATTCTACAAGTTATAATCATGAAAGAAAGCTTAAACCATGGATCAATCATGGCTTAGAACTTTGAAAAAGAATTTAGAAATGAAAAACAAAGAGTTTCACCTTCTAGGTAAAATCTCTCAAGTAGATTTTCAAGCTCCAAATGATGGATTTTGCAAGAACTCTCAACTAAAGATGTTCTTAGAATTGTGTTTAGGTTTAGAAAGGTTGGTTAGAAGAAATTTTGGGTGGGTGGATGGTGAAGAAGGGTGTTTGGCCGAATGGACCTTCAAGAAATCATCAATGGAGTTTGGTATTTTTGGAAGAGAGAGAAGAGAGAAAATGTTAGGAAATTAAGTGATAATTACCCTTCCAAATGGTGCATGGCCGTGGACTTCAAGGGCAAGGAGGTGTCCACTTGGTTGGCTCCATCCAAGCCTTAGGATTGATGAATGGTGAGGATTAAAACTTGATCACCAAGCTTTGCTCTCATTGGTTAATCTAAGCCTAGTCACTAATCCTTGTCATTAAGCCTTGTCACTAATTAAGCCTTGTCACATGCTTAGTCACATGCTCTTGAATGTTCTATCACTAATGATGTTTAATTAAACTACTAATCCTATTAAGTTTTTACTAAATGTGGGTCCCGCAAAACATTTCTGGGTCCATTACCGCTTATTTGTACTGACTAATAAAATAATATTATAAAATTATTTATTTTACAGTTAAATCCTAAAAATTAAAAGATTACTAACCGTATCATTCAGAATTGGGTTTAATAAGATCCCCCAGCTCCGAATAATTAAAATAAGATTTCCCCGACCTGGAAAAATATTATTTTCCTGTCCCGGAGCAAATCACACAAAAAGTTCAAATAAAATAACAGACGATAATATAAAGCAAGAATTCATACAGAAAAACAACAAACAAAAGAATCATGACAAAAGGACACAACGGTCATTTATCCTAAAGTTAAAAAACATCAAACAGTACATTCGGGACTCAACGGTAATACCCCAAAAGTTTAGGGTGTTACAGGACATGCCACTTGCTTGGTAACTCGTTAGTTTCTTGGCATAACAAGAAGCAAAATAGAGTGGCATTGTTTACTACTGAGGCCGAATATGTTGTAGCTAAGAGTTATTGTGCTTAAATACTATAGATGAAGTAACAACTTCTAGACAATGGTCTTCAACTTGATCATATCCCAAAAAAATGTGACAACACTAGTGCAATAAATCTCTCTAAAAATCATATTATGCACTCAAGAACAAAGCACATAGAAATAAGACATCACTTTATTAGAGATCATATACAAAAAGGAGACTGCACATTTGAATTTGTTGAAACATCTAAGCAACTTGCATATATTTTCACAAAACCCTTAGCTAAAGAAGCATTCTTTTATATTAGAGGAGAATTGGGAATAATTAATCAATTATGCATATGAATACTCATATTTATTGCTTAATTAATGATTTATCATTCTTGAATTATTGCTGACTTGAGTGTTGGAGATATCCCACAATTTGTTTTGCATGTATCTGATCTATTGGTATGTTTCCTTCCCTCTATATATCTCCTGTACGTGCTTATTTATTATTTTCTGATAGATTTATTCGAATAAGCTCGTGGTTATTCGAATAAACTCTGTCAGCTATTCAAAACAATTGTGTTGTATCAATTTTATTCGAATAATGCTCAATTTATTCAAATAAACTGACACCAGCAACTACAGTCCTTGTGCTTTCAAATCTGTGCTATTCGAATAAAACATACCTTATTCGAATAAACTGATCTATGAATCAGTTTCTAACATGGCTTGGCTCTGTCTTATTCGAATAAAGATCATTTTATTCGAATAAATCTGTTGAATATGTTTTGTGTTGTATATGTTATTTGAATAATGTTTCATCTATTCGAATAAACCTGAGTTTTGTTTCTATTGTGTTCTTGTTTAAGTATATGTCTTATTCGAATAAGAGGGCGCTTATTCGAATAATATTTTTCTCAGAGATTTTTTTTATCTGGTTATTCGAATAACCATAACATTATTCGAATAAGATCTAGCAAGAATGCCATGACCTTTGGTCTCCACGCAATTTTATTTGAATAAAGTCTATTATGTTCGAATAAAACACAGGCTCTCTATATAAGCCCACAACGCACACCTCTCTGTCACTTTGAAAATTTCCTATCTCTGTTCTCCTTTCCTTCTGCCTACGCTGCCACCATCTCCTTTCATCCTTCTCTCCACTTTACTTACCATCATCCTCCACCCTCGAAACCCCACATTGTGACCACCATCCCTGCCACCCTCTGCTCACCATCGTGACCATAATTTCTCTCTTCTTTCCAGCCATGGCTTCTTCCTCTTCCTGCGCAAAATGTCCCCGCATGAAGACTGCCCCTTGCAATAACTCATTGGATATGCGCAGGCTCTCATCCAACCAGGAGCAACGTGGTCGCTTTATTACTCACTTATAGGAGCGCAACCGTGTGTAACTCAAGTAACTTTATCTCCCTTTTTTTCAGCAAGACAACAATTTTGATTTTCTGAACCCCCTACAGAATCAAGGTGTTCTCAGGCTCTGCTATCACCAGGCAGTTCTCTATCCTGCTTTAGTGAAGATGTTTTACTGTAACTTGGCGATTGATGGTCAGGACCTCCATTCCAAAGTATATGATCAGCACATGGTCTTCACCCCTCAAGATTGGGAAGTACTGCTTGGTTTACAGTTCCTTGGCACATCCATTGAAGAAAACAAACCTCTTATCATGGAGTTCAACAAAAATCGGGCTATTGAAGACTTGTTAAAACCTAGGCTAGCCTTGCCAAATAAAGGTATCAAAGGATGCATGTTGAAAATCCAAGATAGGCTATTGCATTATACTTTTGCTCATATCATGGCCCCTCGAGGCGGGAACTATGCCTACCTAAGTGAAGATGACATCTTCATGCTCTGGGTTCTGAAGAAAGGCCATTAGATAAATTAGCTTGTCTTCATCATGAAGCATATGATGAAGGCCAAGGGCAAGGAAAATTCTGATCTGCCTTGTGGCATTCTCATCACAACTCTTCTAAGCAAATATCCTCAGGTGTTAGAAACTGAACGCGCAGTTGCACTGACTCATCACAACATCTTTGGCTCGTATACTCTGCGCAAAATGAAGATGATCAAGACTGCCGAAGGCTGGGTGTACCCAGACGAGTTTGGTGATTATGAGAATGATCTAGAAGACCTCCCTGCTACTGCTGTTGTTGATGTTCCTGCTAATCCTGCTCCTACCCCTGCCCTTGCTCTTACTCCGGTTACAAATGAGTAGATCATGGCTATTCTGTTGGATCACAAAGCTTACATAGAGAACACCTTCTCCATTCTATTTGACAGAATAGAAGGTGTTGAGCGTGAATAGGATGCCCTTCGAGCTTTTCTGTCTGATAGAGCACTTGCCTCTCCACTTCCACCACCTGATGCATATTTCTAAGAGTTTTAGCTCTTAGGATCTCTGTTTTGACATTGCTTTGGCCCCCTATTTTTTTATTCGTTGTACTTGAACCAATTGATTAATGAATAATGATGTTTATGTTGGCCTATTTCTTCTTGAGTTTATTTTGGCTTTGCACACATTACTTCTGTATGAGCTTTTATTGATTGCCCTGTTCCTTTTATCACTGGATTATTATGTCTTTACTGGAACTTACCCTACCTTTTTGTTTATGACAAAATGGGGAGAAAAATTTGAGTTTATTTGAGAAAAGATAAGTAAAATTAAAAAGATAAATTGGATTCCAAAAGTAAGGGGGAGCTGTGCACATCTCTGACATACATAAGTCATCTCTTATGATTAAAGAGGGGGAGTAAGTTCTTAAATAATTTTTTATGAATTCTAATTTATATAAACTAATTTTTTTCTCTATACTAGTTTGTCATCATAAAAAAAGGGAGAATGTGATTGATTATGCGACACTGAAGATTGATTTTGATGATAATAAACATAGAGACAAACATAAAGCTGATAGGAAGACCAAGTCCAAGACCTCAAAGATTAGTTTTAAGACTTAGGGTCTTTGTACGGAGCTCTTAGGAAATCTCATTGGTTTTAGAAGAAATAACAAAATGTTTTCGCAATAAAACCAATATTTTAAAAATGGTCTTTGAAAATTGTCAAAAGGTTTTTGGAAAATTTGGAAACAAATCATCAAGCTTCAAAATGTTTATAAAATGTTTTTGAACAGCCTTATTCGAATAAAGCTTTCTTTATTTGAATAAACCATCCCTTTTGATCTGGTTTCATAAGAGCTTATTCGAATAACAATTTAAATTTTGGTTGTGCGCTTCTGTGATTAAAATGATTATTCGAATAGCACCATTATTATTCGAATAGAGGCTTTCCTCAAAATGCTTTCCTTAACTGAGTTATTCGAATAACTCATCAGTTATTTGAATAAGACTTGTTTTCAAAAAACTCTTCTTAAACAGAGTTATTCTAATAATGTCTATGTTATTTGAATAACCATATCAAATTTGGTTTTCACGTATAATTTAGAAACGTGTCATTCGAATAGAGAATTGGTTATTCGAATAAACACGTGATTCTGAAATGGAAACAAACAGCCATATTTGCCTTTATTTCATGAATGATTTATACCCAATGACTCTTTTCTTTAAAGCTCTATACATAGAGACCTTGGGTCATCTTTGAACATGCCTAACCCTCTAGAAAATTTTTGAATTACTTTAATACATGATTTCCATTTTTACTCAATTTCTACGCTCTTTTTCTGCTAAAACTTTGAGATATTCTAAGAGAGCTCCATTAGCACTTCAAGGTGTATTATTTGCTCCTCAAGAGAGTTTCTATTCTTCTTATATTCTATTCTATTGTAAAGGGGGTGAGGTATCCCTCTAAGGTTTGTATAAGGGTGAGCTATCCCTGAATTTTTGAGACTTTAGCACAAGGGTAGAGTTTTCCTGTGTGTGAAAAGTGCTCTTTGTTGTAACGGTTGCAAACACCTATTTAAGTTTGTATTGATAGTGAAAAATCTCGGATAGTTTTTTGAGGATTGGACGTAAGTCACAAGTGGTTGGTGGTCGAACTAGGATAAATATTGTGTCTGCTCTTCCTATCTCTATTCTTTTATTTATTCAGCAATTTATTTATTATTTTAGCATTTTATTTTTCGTCATTATCTAGTTATTTTCTATTCCAAGTCTTTTAATCTTCTCCTTTTATTCACCTCTTTCAATAAATAACTTCAACAAATTGTTTTTATACACATTTGCAAAAAGTTTTAAATACTCAATTCACCCCCTCTTAAGTACTGAAAGCCACTTGGTAACAAAAATTAGGTATTCACATGATGTTCATTTTAATTACAAGAAGTTAGATATACAAATTAAAAAAAATATCAACAGTAATATAATAGAAGAATGCAAATGCCAATACAAAGCTCAATAATCAATTCTTTTATTATCTTTATCTTATGCTCTATCGCCAGAGGAAGTTACATTATCCTCTAGTTCGAGAGGAAATTACTCATCCTCAACCTTTACTAGGTGATAGTCTGTCTGCTAGATGTGAGCTCACTCTCAATGACCTTACTTTGCCACACAGAACCTATAGGCAAAGTGATTTACTCAATCATTGCCTCTAGTAAGGAAATCCTTACCTATTCTCTAGGAAAAGCATATTTTTACATTTATTTCTCATGAGCATCATAATGTGCAATTTAATCACAGTACATTCAAAATCATAGATTTTTAAAGCAATTAACAATCTCTTCAAATTCTTAACAATCATGCATCCAATAACAGAATCTCATACATTACAATATGCATACTAATTCATGAGCATCAAGTTATCAATATCCAATTCAACACATATAACCAATGACCTAATAAGATAACTTGGTAAATAATCAACATATAAATAGGAAGTTTCTCTTTAAATCAACATACTAATTCTTGATTAGTGATATGCCACTTTTTCATGCCCTCAACATCTTGTATTTGTTTGGAGGCCAACTTCAAGCAATTAGATAAGGGGGGTAATATGGAGGAGAGGATGAACTTGGAGCTGAAATTGGGTGCCTATGTGTATTAGTTCAAGGTCTTGATTAGTTATGTCCCACTTCTTCATACCTTCAACTTCCTTTATTATTTGTTTGGGAGCCAACTTTGGTGTCTATTAGCCTATGTCTACTAGTTCAAAGGTTAGATTTCATCTTTCCTTCACTCTAATATTTTTTTTCTTCCAAAGTTAGTTACAATTTTTTCTAGTAAGCTTTATGTGTACTTGTTTGCTTTATTTGCATTGGGTATAATTTTCCGTGTACAAAGCTTAGTATCTTTGTCATTATATTATGCTTTTGTAATGTAATTTTTAAAAAAAGTAACAAGTTCGGAATGCACCTCTAAGTCATATGAGTACATTTTCATGATTATTTATTACTGCATACACTGCTATGAGAACAATGCTAAATTATGTACACACACCCCCCATGTATTAGAAATCTTGTACTGTTCATCATTGTACAAAGTTATATAATTTAAAATTTTGATTTTTCCTTCTTTTGTTTTGGTTTCTCCTTAGTATTGCTATGCTGGCAATTGCTCAAAATATAAGGGATCTTTTCAGGCTAGTACATTAACACTTCTTTGGCTTCATACTTCTTTGAGTGCAATACATTAGAGGTAAATCTTTTAATTTGAAATTTTGTCCACCCTTAATATTCTTTGATGTTGGTGGTTATTTTCTCAAAAGATGTTATCTGCCTTTGTTTTTCCTTTTCTTTAGGGATTCTTGATACTCACATATTTGATTCATTAATAAACCCTCATATTTAGTCAATTGCACTCTCCATTTTCTTAATTGATTGAGTTTGGTCATGATTTGAGTTTGGGCTCAATTTGGACCTAATTGATTTTCCAGCATTATTGGGCTTTGACACTATTTCTGTATTTTGGACATAACTTGAGTTCTAGATATCTAACAATCATGAATCTTACCTTGTAGGAAAGCTAAGAGGAAGCTCTACAACTTTGATGAAGAGCTCAAAGTCTCATTCAGATGTCTAGTGGGCCTAATTTTGTATGGAAGTCAGAATACGAGTTTAGAGACCCTTTGATGTTGTTTTGTCATAACTTGAGTTATAAACCTCCAAATTGCATGGGGTTTTGGGCCCAAATGTTCATAACTGACCCAACTTTGTAATTAATGGGTTTTTAATTATGTAAAGCCAAAATAGGGGGTAGTTTAGGGGTGGCAAGTCAGAAATCGAGTTATCTCTCATTTGACATTTTTCTTTCTTTTCTCTAGAACTTTCTTCCTCCTCCTTCTCTCTAATTTTCATTTTCTTCTTCCTTCTTTTATTTTTCTGAGTTCTCCCCTTCTCATAGAGGGGTAGAGCCTTTAGATCAATCCAAGCGATTGAACATACTTGGTTGTTAATATTGAGATTTCGTTCTTAATGTTTAAGTTCATCTATTAATCAAGTTTCTCTTCTTCTTCTTCTTTTTGTTAATTCTGGTTGCTTAATAAGAATTTTCATATGTTAATTGCTTAATTACCATGTGTAAAGAGATGAACTCAGAAATTAAACAAGGCATTGAAGGTGTTCGATGAAATGTTTAACTTGGTTGGATCTGGGCTTTTAAATTGATTTCGGTTTTGATGAGTGCTTAATTTATCTAATCTTAATTAATTGAAATCTAGAAGCATTTCTAGTAGAAGATCCATGATCATTGAGAGGGTTCTTGATATGGTCTAAGACCAAGGACTTGATTAATAATTGAATGGACCTTTAGTAATCAGTGATGGATTAAAATCAAGTTTGGACAATTTTCTTGGATTAGTTGCTTTCTTAATTTTGATTAATTCAAATTCTGTTTATTAATTCTGCTTCTTAATCTTGCCTAACCCCCCAATTTAAGTTAACTTGATCAAATTGCATTTTATAATCCTTGAGAGACGATCTGGTGTTGCTTCTTATGCTACAAGCCGTAGGCGTAACTTGGTTATAATTTTGGTGAGTTCGACGCTCGTCAATTCTATTTTCTTGGTAATATGGTGATCATGTGTATATGACTCATCATTTTTTTTGATATATTGCTTTAAGGTAGTAGTGGAGATTTAATTTGCATTGTCAGTCCTTGGAGTTTGTTTGGTGGATTTCCTTTCTCTGAATGCTTCTTCTTTTGTTATATGTAATTTTCAAGTGGGTTAGCTCAATGATTGCGGGATTAAAGGATGCAAACCCAAGTGCAGGTTGTCTCAAGTAAAAATTCTCAGGAGTCCGAGGTCGATCCACAGAGAATTGATGAAGAAAAATTAATTGAGGTAAGAGAATGATTTGTCACAATAATAAAAATAGTAAAACTTGTTCACAATTAAATTTAAGAACTTGTTTGGGTTAGGAGATCCACTCTTAGTAATAAATTAAAGGCAAGATTATTTCTCTTATAACTCAATTGAAATCCACACACAACGGAGGTTCCAATCAGAAAATATAACATTCAAAGTTCAATTACATATGCAATTATATTATGATTCCTTTAATTATCTACCAACATTTGTAAATGAGTTCAAGCACTCACTGTGCTAATCATCTTGTCTACAATAATTCAAGATCTCCATTATACAAAGAAGGTTTCTAAATTGATTGGAAACAAAATATAACACATATAATGTCCACTTGATAATATATCATTTAAGCACACGAAATAGAATAATCTAACCTTATTTCATTACTAAGAGCTTCACTCTTTCACCCAAGTAAGATGAAGATTTAGTTACTCATAGACAAGAAGAAAGAAAGTGAGAAGAAGAGAAAGATGAACATAGCTTCAATTTAGAGCAAGAGAAAATTACAACAAAGGAAAACAATTAACAAGCATGATCATAACTTCTCCTAACCAAGCCTAAAACCAAAGTCCCTTAAATGATCATCCAATTGAGCCTTTTATAGAGGATTAGAGATATAAAATGATAAGGGGGCTGATTAAGAGTAGGTGAGGAGTAGGTGGATGAGTGGAAAATGCCAAATGGTGAGTTGGTGAGTGAAAAATTATTGAGATTCTTTGTCTCCAAAATCATTTAGTGCTGATCTCATGGATGCCATCAGAATGAAGCAACATGGTCTCCATGAAAGTTGTAGCATTTTGTCTAAGCTTTCCAATGCCACTAAGATCATCCAAAAATTCGTCCTACAGCCCAAGATATGACCCAATTACTGCAAACTGTTTAGACCCAATTTCAGCACCTCTGTTTTGACTTACAAACCCAATATCACCTCCAATCTGTTTGAATGAGCTCTTATGTTCTTCATGAAAGTTGTAGATATGAGTCTTAACTTTCAAATATCCAAATTTCAGCTCAAGAAAGTTCCTACAACCCAAGTTATACTCGGATTACTGCACACTATTCAAGTTCTAATCACAAAACCTGTATTCTAACTTCCAAGCCCAATTAGCTCCTCTAGATGTCCTTATTTTACCTAGATCTATCATGAAAGTTGTAGAGCTCTCTCTTATCTTTCCTACAAGGTAAGATACATAATTATAAGACACCTTGAACTCAAGATATGGCGAAAATACAGAAACAGTGTAAGACCCAAATAATGCTGAAAAAATCAATTAAGTCCAATTTGAGTCCAAACTTACAAAACATAACCAAACTCAATTAATTAAGTACATAAAGAGTGTAAATGACTAAAAATGAGGGTTTATTAATGTATAAAATATGTGATTGTCACTCAAATTGTGCCTACCAGTCTTATTTTTCATTAGTCAATGGTGGTCACAGTGGATCAATTATTTTTACTGCTCTGATGTGATGTAATGCATTCACTTTTCACTCCTGGCTAGTTATTTTTCAAGGCTGAAAATGGTTATTTTACCATGTTTAGACTTTTTATATGGGTAGTGACAATGTTGGATATGTTCCATTGTCCAAAAGAATTCTTGTTGCATTTACATCAAGTAAAGCCCAATGCTGGAAACTGTGGGAATGATTTCTCTATATGGTATTATAAGCATTTGTTTCCTAAATTCCTAATGAATAAAACTTGTCTCCAACATTTGGCTCCAACCCTTGCCTCCAACCCCATTTAATCTCCTTCTATGTGTCCATTAACTCAATTAAATTGGGTTGGAAGTAACAAATGGAGGGAGATTAAATGGGGTTGGAGGCAAAGGTTGGAGCCAAGTTTTGTTCATTCCTAATTTGTGGATTGTTGACTTTTTGCTAGCAAAAGCTAGTGTCTTATTTCAATGTTTGGTAGGGAAATTGTTTTCGAAGCTGACTTGGGTTGGTTGTAAAATTTTTTTTATGCTTTTTATATTTTCCCTTCCTTTTAAGTTCATAATCAATGAACGGGAGTGTTCTGAGCTGAAGACCTAAACAAGGGAGATTGTACTGCAAGAGGTAATTCTTTTATCATAGTGTATATCTTTGTGAGGAAACCTGTTCTTTGTGTAATATGATTAAGTAGATCAATTATATTTTAGAGTTATCCATAATCCTCTGATTGGTTTATTTCTATTCTTAGCCGATCGAGCTAATTGTGTTATTCAAATATTGTTATAGATCAAATCTTTGTGTTAGTTTGATCTGTCATTCAAAACTTTGTGTTAGTTTGATCTATTTCATAAACAGATATGATCTTTGAAAACAGATTGGTTATTTTTCAACCATATCCTATGAGATTATTTCAACAGAATGTGAGTAATCCAGAGAAAATTCATTTTTGAAAATCGGGTTATATCTAATTCTTTGTTGGATATGTTCGATAACAGGTTCAATTTGTTTTGTTATCTTCCATGATGTTTTCTTTCATCTTCTGCAATTGAAGGAATATCTTGAAAGAAAGGATATTTCTATATTTATATCCGTGTTAACGTATCAGAGTGGCGCAGCGAAAGCGTGGTGGATTCTTCAACGGTTAAAACAATTCTTTTATGTGAAAAATTAGGATGGTAATGGAAAACCGTAGAAAAATTTATGGAGATGTCTATTTGATCAGTAGAAGTGAACCAGAGATAAAGGACTTTCATTGGTTAAAATCGTTTAGAATGACGCAAGAGGTGAAATTACATGAAAGCTGGAAGAAAAGATAGAAGAAGGATATTTATATTTATTCTGAGAGTGTGAAATCATGGTTATAAAATTTCAAGGATGAAATTTCCGTAAGAGGGGGAGTATTATAACATCCTAAAATTTCGTATCTCGTAAACAGTAATTTTACAGTTAACAGAATTTTACTGTTTAGTAATTTCTGAGTACTATAAAATTATTTTGAGTATTCCGTCAGCGTATTTGATCGTTTTGGAGTGATTTACTTCGTGTCAGGAAAATAAAAATTTTAGGGCCGAGGAAAACTTTACGTAATTTAATTTTTACCGTTAGGTTTTAATTATTTTATGTAATTTGATTTGATATTTGTGCGTTTTCTAATAATTATGATTTTTGGGGATGATTATGAAATTTTTTACTGTTTGTGGGCCCAGGGGTGTATGTGGGCCCAAGTGGGTCCCGCAAAGTAAAAATTTTTCTGCGCATAGAAAAATTTATACTATTTAGACGGAGACAGAGGATCTTACTAAACCCGAATCCTAAACAATTTTAAAAATTTCTTGTCTTGTTTTTGTCTTCGTATTTAATTTATCGGATGATAAAAATACAGTTAATATAATTTTTGTGGGTTTAGCAGATAAAAATAAATATTATATTGTTAAGTCTACAATTAGTGGTTATGATAATTTTTGATGGACTAATAGGAAACAAGTCTAATATTGAAGACTTTGATATCAATCGTCGATTTAATCAATGATGTAGGATAAGTCTAATATAATGGCTATGACCATTTGTAACCTTTGGATTTAGAATTGATCAAGGGTGGAGATTTGGTCTTACAAAGTGGCTAGAACCATTTGTGACCATTGGATTTGGATTTAATTAATGGTGGAGATTTAGTCATCAAAAATGGCTTTGACTAATTATAACCCTTGGATTAAAAGTAGAAGGTGTAATCTTGACCCTTCATTTTGGAGATGCATCTAATGGCTTAGATTTCAAGAAGGAAAAATCTAATGGCCTAGATTAAGTCTTCTAAATCAAAAGTCTACCTAAATCCTAACCATTGAATTAATCAATGGTCTAAAATGCTCTAAATGGTGGCTTGAAAAAGATGACAACATTATTGCATGCAAAATGGAGGGGGGGACGATTTTGTGTTGTATTTGGAGCTAAAGGAAAAGTTGAAATGCCATTATTAGTTGCTTTAGTCAATTATGCACCATTATTGATTTTTGGCACTCTTAGAAGAATGCATGTAGAGGGGGGACGGTTTTTGAGTTGTTTAGGAGCTAAAGAAAAACTTTATGACCATTATTACTTGTCATGGTCAATATTACATCATTCTTGACCATTATTGCTTTGTTTGCTTCCTTAGGAGATTTCTTGGAGGGGGACGGTTTTTGGAGGCTTAGGACCATAGGAAAGTGTTTCATTCCTATCATTACTCATTCTTGGTCAATTAGTGATCATTTCCCCAAAACCTAAACTATTAGAAAATTTTCTCTCTTTTCTCTCCATGGTGGTTTCGGCCATGACTCCTAAGTATGGCTTCCATCACTCTTTAATTTCATACAACCATATTTCTTGAATCCTTACCTTATTCTAAACAACTTTCATGTTCGAGACTTTCTCTAAATCATTCATCTTCATGGACTTTCTTCAAGATCAAAGTTATGGGGTATTTATGGTAAAGTATAAGGAAACTTCATTTCTTCTCTCTTTTTCATGATCTAAACCATGTTTGATCCATGGTTCCTCTTAATCAAGCTTAGTATACTAATTTTTATGTATTTTGTTTTGTATTTGAGAAGCCCTTGGTGGTGAAGGACTTGGAAAGAGAAGCAAAACAAGGAGCTTTTCAGGATCTTCAAGAGGTAAGAGGGAGATCCACCTCACCAACCAAGTATGGTGGTGAGAGATGGTTTTATATTTGGTGGATGGTGAATCCATGTGAGAATTCATATCCATGGTCTTGTAAGTTATTTGTAAGTGTTTATATGCTTTAATTATTTGTCTATGCTTGGTATGCTTTACATGATTTTATGGCTTTGATAGTATGCTTAAAATATGTATGATAAGTATATGGCATGCTTGTAGTATTTATGATGAAATATATATGTGTATGCCATGATGTGTTGATGGAAAGGAAATCAATTTTTGGCTCCAATGGCCAAGGGAGAAGGCAACGGGTTTTGATGCCCTTATTTAGGGTTCATGTTGAAATTTTTCAAGAACAAGGGAATTGATTTTTGGGTCCCTAGAACATAGTGAATTTCGGCCAAGACACCTCAAAATAGGCGTTCACAAATTAATATTTTCATGAATGATGAAAATGGATGATTTGAAGAATATGAAAAATAAACAAAGGGTTTGTTTTTCAAGAAGAACAAGAACACAATTTTGAAAGGATTTTTATTGATTTATTTTGTGTAAAAAGTTTCTAAGTGTTTATTAAACTTGATTTCGAAAAACGAAACGGGCAAACGTTGATTTTAAAGATTTGCAAAGAAAGTGAAAAAGGATTTGCAAAGAAAGTAAAAATGAATTTGAACAAATGGGTTTGGTTTTATAACCATATGTCTTGCGGTTTTGAAAACAAAGATTTTAATAGTTTTTTTATGTGAAAATAGAAATGATAAATAATTGAGTTAGAAGGAAAAATGTTTGATGGCTTGAATGGCCAAATACCCTGCGGTTTTGAAAAACTGGTTATGCCTAAATTTTTATGGAACAAAGTGATATTTTATAAAACAAAGTGTTTTGTCACTCGAAAGATTTGACTGTTTTTAATGAACACGTTCACGGTTTTTGTAAAGGATTTTTAATGGTTTTGTTTGTGTAAAACCATATCAATTTAGAAGGAAAAAAAATATTTGATGTTTTCAATAGTCATGTCCACGTTTTTGAAGGCTTGTAATGCCTTGATTTTTATGAACAAAGTGATTTTCAAAGTAGAAACGTAACTTGATTTAATACAAGGAATTTGGAAAGGGAATCAGAGTGTTTTATCACTTGAGAGAATTTTGTAAATGAAAGACAAAGAAAACGTTTGAACTTCAATTTATTTTGAAGAAAATTGATTTTAGAATTAATTTGAGAAAAATGGAGAATATATTAGTGATTTGATATTTTCTAATGTATAACTTATTTCACGTTTTGGAGTACGTTAGGAAATTCTTAAAGTTTGAAACATTGATTTAAATCAATGAAAAAGTGATTCTGTGGGTTATATTTGAAAAAGAATTTCTTAAGTAAAGAACTGTGAAAAAAGATTTTCTTGAGTAAGAAAATATATTAAATGAAGTATAAAGTTATATTATTTTGAGAAAAGTTGAAAAGAAATTTTTGAAGGTTAAGAAATATTTTCTATAATGAAATTGTGGTGAAAAATTATTTGCGTAGCTTAAAAATGATTTGAAATACGATAGAATATTTCTACGTGATTGGTAATATGTCAAAATATTTCTACGTGTTTTGAATTACGTTTAAATATTTTACGTAATTTGAACTACTGTTGAAAAATCAATATGTGATTTAAAAGTGATAGAATATTTTTATGTGATTGTGAAAATGATGGAAAATAGTTATGTGATTTGGAAAGTGTTTTAAATATTTTGAGAATGATGAAAAATGATTTACGTGACTTAAAAAATGATTTTTAAGTTACGCGATTTTGAAACAAAAAAAATACTATGCGATTTGAGAAACGTATATTTTTAAGCGATTGAAGAAAAATGTTGAAAAATTAGTACGTGGTTTAAAAATGTAACGTGAAAGAGTTGCGTTATTTTGAAAATGTAACGAAATGTTATCAGTATTGTAAAACGTAATGTAAGTATTACGGTGGATTGTGAAAATATAACTAAAACGTTTTGGAATTGTGAAAACATAATGTAAATGTTACACGATTGTGAAAACACGACAAAAGTGTTTTATGACTATAAAAACATAATAACATGATGATTACTGTTGAACCAGTGTCCATACACTGTATGAGAAAATGACAAGTTTTGCCTGTGATTAGCATTTGGTGCATTTTACTTGCATTAGAAAGATATGCCTGTGATTGGCATTGGTGCATTATACATGCATTGGAAAAATATGCGTTGAGGCATATGATTACATTGAATAAATAAAATTGAAAAGATTTGGCTCTTGTGGTTGGACTTGCATTGATATATTCGTGCATTGTATAAAGTATAGCTAATAAGCTATTTTGGCCCTTGTGGTTGAAGAGGGAATGAGAATTGATAGTGAGATCTATGATGGATCTTGGGGGCGTCAAGGCGTGGCGGTCGACCAGTGGATATCTGTCTATGGGTTAAGGCTGGACCATATGCCACTTGGCGATGCAGTCCGTTGCAACGCATTGACGATACCTGATAAGAACACGATTCTTTTCAACGACTGGGAGATTGTCTTTGGGCTAAGGCTGACAATTAACCAGAGCATTCTTCTCGAAATTGTAAAAACCTCCATAGAGTTGTTTTTGAAAAACTAAGTCTTTGTGCGCATGCATGAAACTGAGT
Organism: Ormosia emarginata; assembly: GCA_029884605.1. Taxonomy (NCBI): domain Eukaryota; kingdom Viridiplantae; phylum Streptophyta; class Magnoliopsida; order Fabales; family Fabaceae; genus Ormosia; species Ormosia emarginata. The sequence goes on along the minus strand of JAQQTP010000062.1, from coordinate 16,170,463 downwards.
ATTTATATCTATGTGATATATTAATTGAGGAATATTGGCTATGACAATTGTTCTGTTGAGAAATACTTGAATGATATTTGAATTGATAAATGATTTGATGATGATAGTTGATTAATGTTGAAGGTGTGATCTTAATTATGATATGATGTATCGGTATGATATGCTGTTGTGTTATCTCTGTGCTACCATGTTGGTATTGGCGTAGGTGAGCTCACCTCTTTGTTATGTTGTCTTGTTGTGTCTGTATTGTTAAAATTAAACAGTAGAAGGAATGAGTTGTCTTAGACATACCGGGAGGTAGATATTCTGAGTTCGGAGACAACATCAGAGAATGACTATTCTAGAGTCAATAGCATGCAGTGTTAACAAAGAGCAGATGTCTGATGCATCAAGAGGGATACAAAAAGAAATAAGTATGTTAAGTTTTCTCGTTAGTGTTGTACCGTACTATTAAGTAGGACCCGTGATGGGGTTTGCTACTGTAAAAAAAAAAAGTCTGATAGTTTTATATTTCTCTTTAAATTGTTAAATATTAATTAGTGTCAATATTGTATATTAATCAATTTAAATATATTCTCAGTAATACTTATGGATTTCAGTAAGTTTATGTTTCAGCAAGAAAGAAATTTTAAAACCCATTTTTTTATAACTCAAACTTTGTGTGAACTTCTTTTTGATTTTGAGTCGGGAGTCAGACATGTGATACCCTAAGGAGGGTGTTACATTATGGCCTCACCTTGGAGAAGATTAAATTCAAAGGCAATGTATTGTTAAGACATCACCAACTATACGTAGATAAGTTCTACCCATCTTTAGCTTAAGATATGCTAAGGGTATTAGCAATTTAGCTCATATTTTGATTTGACTTGCATTACTCGTTATTGTAAAAGTTACACATAAGTCTACTTGCAAGATGTAACTACACAAATGCTATTAATTATCTTGATATCTTTTATATAATTAATTGGATAATTATAAGGAGTAGTCTTTTATTGTGTTTTTTTTGTAAAACTTGGCATTGGATAATTAATATATGCATAAGAAAATGGAAAAAAATTATTAAATAAAGGCATTTAGTCTTGGTAAAGTGTGACTAAATGATTAATTTTTTTTATATATTTTTTAAAATATTCGGACAGATTTAGAGACGGAAAAATCTATCTCTAATTAAAGAACTTGAGACGAATCTTGATAACTAAATAGAGACGGAACTTTAAAATTTAGAGACGGAAAAAATCCATCTCTAATCAAAGATGAAATTAACATATCTGTCTCTAAATAATCAGCAACGCCACTTTTTTGTCACGAAACTAATTCTGTCCCCAATTCCATCTCTAATTCATTAGAGACGAAAATCTGAATTTTCTAGTAGTGTTCATTCCAATCCACTATGCAAACACGAAATCACACTCAAAACCAATCAAGCAATCATATTCTCATGCTCAAATGATAAATAAACCAAGCAAGCTCCAACCAAGCATGGAAGCTGAAGCTTAAGGCTTCATCACCTTATCCAATTTTAAGCCAAAATCCATATGCAATTGACTCAAGAAGGCAAGTAAAGGATGATGAAGAAGAAAAGAATCAAGGACCTTTACTTGGATGCCCAAAACAACAAAGTGAAGAGGAGGAAGAGAAAGATGACGTTGCTCTAAATAGAAATCTATTTACTGCAAAATGAAGAGGAAGTTGCGAGGATCAATTTTGCCTTCAGGCCCGGGTTTGGATAAAGCTCCTTGGTAGCTCATGCAAAGGCTTGAAGTTGAGATTCCATTGCTGCCTTGTGTTATGTTCTTTGTGTGGAAGAGAAAGAAATGAAGAGAAGAGAGAAATGGGGGGTAGGAGTTGGTTTAGTAACTTAAGTGGAGAAGGGGATTTTGTTTCTAAGTTTGCACCTCCATTGGCCACTTAATTTAGTTCTAAAGCTCCTATAAAATTTTAATACTCAATCCTTTTAATTTTAATTCCGTATTATGCTTAGAACTCCCTAGGGTTCATATAAGATCTTAACTTAAACCACTTAATGTTAATTAAGTCCTAATTATTTGCAATAGGTAGCTAACTTGAGGTTCAAGTAATATACATGCATGCAATCTTATTAGTTTAGGTCTAATCAACTCAAACCTACTCAGTTACCTTTTACTATCATCCAATAAGAAGAAAACTTAGTGAGGAAGTCTAGATTGCATGAATTCTAATTGGTGAGGATGTAATCATGACTTCTTTTTAATTTAACTTATTAAAGTTTTAATCCTCTAAATTTATTCTAATTTATTTCCATGAAATTATTAAGTTCTAACTTAATTATAAGGTCAATTTTATCATCTAAATTTATTGCTTAACTTATAAAATTATTTTCATAATTTTATCATATATATTTTTTAAAAATTTCTATGCTACTTTTTAACTTGTAAAACCACTATATTTTACTAAAAATATCAATTTAATTTATTTTAGTCCCAAAAATTTACCATAATTGGAACTCACTTATAAATTTTCATAATTTTATCAATCATTTAAATTTTCTACACATTTTCTGGCTATTATTTCTAGTTTAAGTTACGCACTAAACTATTTCTTTTAGCACGTAAATTATGAAAATGCATAGAGACATAATTAAATCAAAAGTCAATTTTCTATTCATTTTAACTAATTAATTTAAACAAATTAGGAGTGGGATGTTACACACCTGGGGATGGATCTAGAGGTTTAATGATGTAGAGCGAAATGATAGTTAGTTGAACTGACTGATAGACATCCTTAGATCTCATTTTGGCTATATATATGTTTGATCATATGATGATGTGTATGGATAGTAATGTCTTTTATGGGTACTTAAGCCCATGTTTATACTTTTGATGATCTACGTACAAACTTTGATAAATAATGTATAGTGAAAAGCCTAGAGGGCTGGAATCCTTGATATTTGTGTTTATGTTGGAATGAATATTGGTGGCAAAGTTAGAATTCTAATAGTAAGGACTCATTCTTAGATAGTACATTACGCCCTTTGGAATTGATTTTCATTGCACGCTTATTGAGGGCTTTTGGCCAAGCTCACCTTGAGAGCTAAACAACTTAAAGTTAAAGATGAAATGAAGTTAAAGGATAAGGTAATTCGACGAGCTGTTTAAAAGAAGATTAGATAAAGTTGAAATAAAAGATGATTAAAATAACTAAGGAAAGTGACCAAAATGGTAATTGGACATAAAGAGGAACATGAGGTGAACCTTATCCTATTTGGTTTGTCTGTTTGAGCGTAAGGTGGACTACATAGGATAGACGACATCACATCCTCTATCTACTTCTTAAGTTCACTTAAATCTAAAAGGGACATCTTATAAGGTGCTACTGATATAGGTCATGTTCCGAGTACCAAATCTATTGTAAACTCTATCTCTCTTTCTGGTGGTAAACATGTTACCTCCTTAGGGAATACTTCAGGGTATTCTTTCATTACAGGGATATTATCTATGCTCTACACAATCTCATGTTCTAAAGAAAACAGGAGAAAATATCCTTGAGCCCCTTCTAACAAACAATTGTTAAGCTGGGTGGCATTTATGTATACAGAGTCATACTGAATTGGTATAAGGGATAAGTTATATAAGAATACAAGAGATTTATCTGAACAATTCAAAGTAACATGATTTACTAATAACCAATCCACACCAAGAATAATATCTATACCAACTAGAGGTAAACAAATAAAGTTTACATGAGAAAGTTTAATATTTATGGTACTGTTTCCCTTTTATGTAATAAAAGATATGATTGAATAAAAATTAAAGAAGGAAATGTTTTTAATATTATGTTTGTTTTGTTTTCAAACTTGTTATTTGGTATTTCCATGTATTGTAAGTTATGGCTTGGACAAAAGGGCTCCAAGTGTTATGTTATAAATGTTTGGTAGTGCAAGGAACAAAATGGTGTTCTGCTTACCCAGAAAATAATACAAGGAACAAAAGGGCTTTCTGAGAATACCAAATAATATATGTTTTCTAAAAATAAAATATTTTAAAAGTCATTGTATGAGCATACTTAGGGTCATCATTAGGCATAGTCATACATCACCATGCATTGCATAAAAATTAGCAATTGTATGGACAATTGTCTTGTTTTTATTTAATGTGAAGGTTACTGATAAAAACTAGTTAGAAAAAGTTGAGAATCATATTTAAAGTGAATTAAGTGTTATTCTTAATATGATGTGAAATATTTAAAGTACATGTTGTTTGAATTAATTGTTATAAAAAAAATGAATTATTTTGTAATTGAATGAAATGTCTGCTTTGGGAAGGAAAATGACTAAGTTTTGACTTATGCCACATTTTCAAATGATTAAATACAATTTGGTTTTTACCCTAAAGCAGCTGAATTTATCATGATGTCACGATTTCAAATTTACTACTGAGAATTATTAATTCTCACCCCGATTTTTATTTTATGTTTTTCATGATAAATCCAGTAAAGTATTAAAGCAAGCTCAAGGTAAGGTGATGAAGATTTAGTTAAGTTGTTTATGTATTTATTTTGGTCTGTAAATTATATTAATGGTTCTGTAGTTAAGTTTATATATGTAGCTTGTAAAAGGTTGTAATGTCAGACATATCATATAGTTTCGTGATAAAGAGTAAGTTGTCATATGCGTAAAATGTCTTGCTCTCTTACTTTGTCGAGGCTTTATATATGTATGTGTCATATTTGTTATACATGTTATGATTATGTTTTAAGTTTTATGTTAGAAAGTAACATACTAATTCTATTTACTTGGTATATTTAGGGTATGCTATAGTATTTAGAATTAGGGTGTTACAGTTGCCATTTTAGATTTACATAAAGATTAGGCTGCCATTGTCCTTTCTTAATCTTGTGCTCTGTTTCTTTGTAGTCTTTGTAATTTTCTATTTCTTTTTTTTTCTATTATGAAGGATATCTTATCCTCCTCTATTTGTATCTCTCTTCTTTCTTAATGAATTTCATTTTTCTATCTAAGAAAAAAAAAAGTTAAGATTATGCTAATTACTTGGAGCACGACCCATATTTTTCATTATAAGATTTATGGATTATCTTGTTCATGGCATCTGCTTGACTATTAGCCTAAGCATAATTCGAACTTGAGGTTAATAATTTTATGGCTCTCAACTACACATATTCTTTTATTTTCACTCCAGTGAAGGCTGTCCCTTGATCCGTTGTCAAAGATTCATGGATTCCAAAGCACTACATATAATGTGGCTTTCAATAAAATCAGTAACATCTTGTTGAAGCGCATTTAATGGAACAACTTCGACTAATTTGCTAAAACAACTAATAGAAATGAGTATATATTGGTTCCCTTTCGACAAAGGAGGATGAATTTGACCACTATATCCATAGCCTATACTCTAAATAGAAAAGGCTTCATTATCGCATGCCATCTCTACGAGACATGTTGGATTGGTCCATGTCGTTGGCATTCTTGACATGCTTTTGAGTAATTGATACAATCCTTTCTCATTGTTGGCTAATAATAGCCTTGTTTGCATAAAGTCCAACTCATTTGATCCCCTACCTGATGAACACTTCATATACCTACATGGGTCTCCGCCATTGCTTAGTATCCTCCTTCTTCACCCCAAGCATTTGAGCAATTGGCCATTGATACTCTAATAATACAAATCATCACTAACTAGGACATAATTAATGGCTCCCAACCTTGTCTTCCTCTCGACCCCAACATTTGGGACTAATAGATAAGCTTTCAATTATTACCTCCAATCAACGCTCTGGACATTGTTGGTATTAGCGCCAAAAACTTCTCTTTCACTTAAAGGTAATACCTTACCATCTACTTTTATTAATTTTTCTAATGGTGGAGGAGATATCTTATTTCCTGATGTCAATTGTGCCAATTCGTTATTTGTAAGATTTGTCTTCTGCAGAATATGTTGAATTTCGATTTCATTGAACTCATACAGTAATCTAGTAGTAATTGCCAAATATTGCATTAAATTTGCCTTAACACACTTATACTCCCTTGTTATCTGCTTTATCACAAGCAACAAATCATTATAAATCTTGATGTTTTCGCCCCCAGTCATAATATTATATCAAGTCCATTGATCAAGGCTTCATATCTTGCCTCATTATTTGAACATGGACTTTTAGCCAAAATTTACACTAAAATGGTTTTCTGTTTAGATCAACAATAAAAATACCAATGCTAGCACCAAACTGCTTACTTGATCTATTGAAATAATGTTTCCACTTCTTAATCCCGACATAATGTATTGGTTGGCTAAGGAAATGATCTACCACAAAATCTGCCCAAACTTGGCCTTTACTTCTTTTGTTGGCACATACTTGTTCTGAACCAAGATGAGAAAGTGTCTTCTAGCCTCACTAAGGATGGTGGCAAAGTGAGGGGGTGGTGCACTTACAAGGTGCCTTAATGCTCAAGTTAGGGTTTGTATAAGGAGGCAGAGTGTGAATGAAAGATCCCTACCTTATAATCTAACTTGCTAATTTATAATGTGGAATTACTTGGAGAGCAAATGACTTGCTTAGGGGTAAAGTTGTCACTCCATTTTGTCTTGATCCTTAATTCATGGGGATTCTTGTTCAATTTCTTCTTATGGTGTAGTAGCCAATCATTTCCATTTATGAGGAAATATTCCTTGATTGGATAAGGATAGTGACTCTTCTAGGGCTGACGTAGCTTGTCCTCTTCTTAGTAGGGCTTGGCCTTTTTGGGCCTAAAGTCATAGTCTAGTCCAGAACAAACTATAACGTAAATTCAGATAGAGTTATGGCCTAACAACCTATTCTATTATGGGTAATGGGTTTTGATAACTTGTACTTGACAATATTTTACATTGGAATAGATCAAACAGTAGTTGATAACATGCAATATTTAAGTTTCATATAAGAAAAGTACAAGGATAAACATTGTTTCTCAATTTCACTATAATTCTTTTTAGCCTGTACTTACATCTGACTATAATAAAAACCAAAACACTCAACACCATTATCATAATCTTGTGCTAAGAAAGGAGCATTGGTGTCGGCAGTAGCAGAAATGTACAATTTCAAGGGCCAACCTACAAGCAGCGGTGTCATCATAGATGGGTTTGCAAGATAATGCTTGATTTCTTCAAAGGCTAGCTAGTGTTCATCTCTCCATACGATTTAACTTCAGTAAAGGTAAATAAATCTTTAACTTCCCCACCAAGTTTGATATAAACCAACGAAGGAAGTTGATATTTTCTAGCAACAATTGCAATACCATTTTGTTCTTTGGTGGCACACCCTCGATAATTACCTTAGCTTTATTCTGGTTGACTTCAATTCCTCTTTTGTTCACAAGGAAGCCAACAAAATTACCTATAGAAATACTGAAATGACATTTTAATGGATTCATTTCCAAATTATGTTTAATCATACGGTCTAAAGAATGTCAACAATCTTGTAAATATTATTTCAGTGCCAGATTTTACCACCACATCGTCAATATAGACTTCCATGATTATGCAAATCATATCATGGAAGATAGCATTCATTGCCTTTTAGTAAGTTGCACCTGCATTCTTCAGACCAAAAGGCATGACCACTTACTCATAGGTTCCTAAGAAACAAGAACATTTGAATGTCGTTTTGGGAGTGTCTTCCTTAGCTATAAATATTTGGTTGTATCCTAAATGATCGTCCATAAAACTCATAATCTGAAGGTAAGAAGCATAATCGATCAACATATTGGCAACATGCATCAGATATTCATCTTTTGGTGTTGACATATTTAAATTTTTGAAGATTACACATACTCGAATCTTACCATTCTTTTTTACGACAAGAATGATATTAGATATCCTTTCAACATACCTTTTCATATAGATAAAGTCATCTTAGGGACAAAGCGTCGAGGAGGCTGCTTGAACAGTCTAAAACCTAGCTTGATAGGCAGCCTATGCTCAACCAATTCTCTACTTAATCCTAGAATCCCATGATAATCCCATGCGAAAATCAATTAACTTTTCTCTTAGCTCTAGAGATTGTGGATTATTGATAAAAATTGGTATTTTCCCATGTTTACTTCCAAGATTAACCTCTTCCATAGGGTCTTGCACCTCCACCTTCTTTACACCATCTTTAAGAGGTGGCACGTTGAACCCTTCATACTCATCATCCTCTTCATAGACACAATTAGGGATTTTACACTTTATTTCCCTAGTTGTCATGTCAGTAAAATAAGCCAACAACTATTCAATGGCTTTTCAATGTGGGTTATCCCAACCCGTTTTGTCGTGCTTCGGCCTTAGGCACTATTCTAAAGGCTCCTGGACTCCTCTGTCCATGAGGTATACATCAACAATATCTAGATGGAATCCTTCAGTCTCTGTATTGGTTTCATCATTAGGGCATAGGGCAAGTAAATAATGTGTTGGGGGCATGGGCAATGAACCTTACAATATCACGAAAGTTCAGCAACCTCCAATAGTCGAGCCACCTAATACTCACCACCAATTTTAGTGGTGAGAAAGTTAGAAACTCAAACATAATATAAGTGAGAAGATTCAAACTAAGACTAGTAAAGCAAGTGAGAAAGTTCATATATAAAGGATGTTGGTTAAGTGAAGAAACTTTCTTAGCTTAGATTGATTGTAACATAACTTGTGAAAAACACTTCAAAATAAAACACAATGAGTTAAGTTCAAATTCTTTATAAATAAACTTAGAGTACAAAAAACTGAGTCAAAGAGAACTTAACACAAGTATTTATACTGGTTTACCCCAAAACCATGTGGGCTACGTCCAATGCCTAGTTATTTACTCAGATTTTCACTATAAATGAGTATTGTTTGAAAACCCAGCCTCTACAGGCTACTTTACAAGTATTCTTTGCTTCCCAGCCTCTTCAGGCTACACTTGAAACACACTTGTGATTTTCACAACCCACAAGCTCATTTACACAGTCAAGGAATCAAGAGAAATAAAATAGGTGTTTTAGAACTTAGGAGCTCTCGAGATCACTCCTTGAGTGGACTAACACAGTAATATAGAGCTTAGAGAACACCTACTAAATATTGGATTGGATTAAGTTTTAAGTAGGTAGGTAAAAAAGAGAAAGTTCAAAAAGTATGTTCATTGTTCTATTCATGCTTGATGCTTCTAACCTTTAAATCTTCAAGCTAATATCCTTTTATAAGATTCAAAATATAGTTATTGGAGTTCTGCAATGGTCCATTAAACTAGCTTCTGAAACTAGTCATTGGTGTTGTCCTTTTAGATGAATCAACTTAAAGGTACAATGTGTCAGTAAATGAGAATATTCATCTTGAACTTTCTCACTTCTGACTTTTTTAGTTAACTTTCTCAACTTTTAATAAGCTTTAATCTTCTTAGCTTCTTTACCAACTCCACTAGATGAACTTGCTTGGCGTAGCAGGTAGATGATGTGCTCTTTTAAATGTGCTTTGATCTTTAAATTGGTTTTGGAAGACTGTTTGTTCATTATTGTTTTTGGAGTGAACTTTCTCAGGACCTTGTCTTGGACAAACTTTCTCATGTTCTTTAGGAAGTTCTTTAAGTATTCCATGAACTTTCTCAGGCTTGGAAAGGAACTTTCTCATGTCTTTCTAGCCATCCAGAATTAGAAATTTACAAGTCCTGCATATCACAACCTTAAAGAAAACTCCCAGAAATGTATTAATCAATTCAAAACACTTATAGTCATAAATCATAATTTTCAACATAATTAGTTATCATCAAAACACAATAGAAAATATTGACATATAAGGGCTTTGGAGCTTACAGAAACCGCTTGTTGAGTCACATTGTTCTGTCTTCCCTCAACTGAGGGTTGGGTTACACACTAGGTATCAATGATTGATTGTTATCAAGTGGCTTCAATACTTAAGAGGGGGTGAATTGAATTTATAAAATATTTTTGTAAATCTTTCACAAAACACTTTATTATCAATTTTTGTTGAAATTATTAATTAATAGAGATGAATGGATAGAGAAGATTGAATACTTTCATTCACAAATAAATAAACCAAAGAAGATAATATTCAAGCAAGTAAATAAACTAATGCACAAAAGTAAAGGAGTAAAGTTTAGAAGATCAAACACAAGATTTATCCTAGTTCAGTCACTCCTTGCAACCTATGTCTAGTCCTCAAGCAATCACTCAAGATTTTCTACTAGAACTTCAAGCTTGAACAAATGTTTACTACATTTACACAATAAAGCACTCAATACACCTTGGGATACCTCATCCTTTGTGCTTGAGCCTCAACTTCAAGGGATACCTCACCCTTACAATCTTTGAGAGATACCTCACCCTCTTTACAAAATAAACTAAGTATGAATGATAAGAAACTCTCTCAAGAGTGGATAATACAAATTAAAGTTTGATGGGTATATGGATTCACACTTTGAAGCTCAAAAACAAAGGATTAAGTGAAATGACTGTGAAAGATCATATTAATGCTCAACCAAGTTTTTTAGATTGATTTCCTAACCTCCATAGATACCCAACAACTTGTATTTATAGCCTATTAAAAATTAGAGTCGTTAGAGGTGGTTGGAGCATTAAATGCTTCAAACTATCCGTTTATTTCTGTTTCTGAAAAACACTGTTATTCGAATAACATGTATGTTATTTGAATAACGCCTTAAATAACACATAGGTGAAAAGCTTTTTGGAATGTGTTATTCGAATAACACTTACGTTATTCAAATAAACCTTTTAAAACCTATTTTCTGAAAAACGTGTTATTCAAATAACAACTTGGTTATTCGAATAAACCATTTATGATTTAGTTTCTGAAAAACATGTTATTCGAATAACAACTGGGTTATTCAAATAAACCATACACGCCAAGGCTTATTTTAAACCTTTATTCGAATAAAGCATGGATTTATTCAAATAAAGCTTAACCAGATGAAATTCTTGGCTTCTCTGACTTTAGTTTTTCTAATAATGAAACTTTTATTCAAATAAACCATTTGAAAAATATTTCATATAGCTTTTAAACATTGTCAATTGATTCCAAATGATCTTATAAGCTTTTGGGTACTTAGTATATTTTCTTTGGAAACCAAAAACCATTTTGAAACCTTGAAAACATGTGTGCTATTTAGGTTCTTTTAAAAAAAAGTTTTAGAACTAGTGTGAACCCTTTTATACCTTTACACAATGATCTAAGTCCTAAAACTATTCTTAAAGGTCTTGGACTTGATCTTGTAACATCTTCATATTTGTTATCATCAAAACAAAGTCTTCAAAGGTCAATAGCCAATTACATTGATGTATTAGCATTTGACATTCTAAGAACAATAGTACTACTTCTCAATTGTGGCATATGCTTAGACACTGCTATTTTAACAGGTCTCGAGCATGCCAATTTGTTTCTATTGAATTTTGCTAATCCATCGATGGTTTGATTCCATATCTTAATTCGAGAAAGGGAATCAATTCCTTATGTGGATTATCCATTTTCAGACAACATCTAAAGCGAAGATGTGCTATTGTTGAGAATGAAGATGTACAAAGTATGTAAGCTAAATAAGAAACTACTTGTATTAAAGTAAAAAAGGAAGTAAAAACTTACAAAATACAAAGTTGAAGGTGAAAATAGAAGAACTGAGAGATAAGTGCACAACAAATCAGACTCATGGGAGGAGTGAAGGTCTTTGGAGACGCTTGCAATTTCCCAAAGGGGACAAAGGGAAGCCTCATGATCCATACTACCACCCTACTAGCTAGGACCCAAAAAAGGCATTGACAAAGGGAATGTGCCAAAGCTTACAGGCTAGCTGAGAAGAAATAAGCTACCTCTTAGGGAAAAGAAGGTGATGTCTCTAAGGTAATGTTGACAGTAGCAATACAAGATTCAAGAAAAAAGGAGCAAGAGAAGATTCTAGATGCTGAGTCAGTCAAAATTCATGAGCAGATGAAAGAGGAAGACGAAAAAGAAATGATTGGTGAGTCCCAAGAAAGGAACTATGTCCTACTCAAGGTTTAAATCTCAGACCACATCACGTGATGCGGTTGAGACAAAATGGTCACGGCGGCCGCATTTGGCCGCATCAGCCGAGACACCACGATCGAAATTTAAAACATTGTCCTACTATTCAAGAGGAGGATCATAATGGAACTGAAAATGGTAATTGCTGAAGTAAGCAAAATCCTCGATGTTGAGGGGAGTGTTGAATAGGATTATACTCCTATTTCCGATAGAGATTTAGATATGGAAGTAGATAACATATTGGAAGCAGACTTGGCAGAGTCCTTGAATAAGTCTCTCAAGGTTAAGAAAGCCATTAGAACATATGATGTCAAAGTCAATATGGTATTTGTTTTACCATATGAATATGAGGACCATGACATGATAGGAAATCCTGAGGAAGACTATAAAAGCGACCAAGATGATCCATAGGTCTCAGAGCAATCCATGATGATTGTGTTCTCACAGAGGCTAGTTTTGACAAGCCTTGAAAATAGATGATGAACCACTTAAAGCTATTGCATGTGAAAGCCCATGCAGAGGGACGTCCCATTAACAAAGTGCAGATGGATAGAGGAGTTGTCGTTAATTTGATCCCAAAATCAATGTTTAACAAGTTAGGTAAATCTGATTAAATCTTGTATTTGAAATGTTGAAAAAAAAAGAAATGGTTTTATTTTTAAATTTTATAGATTTTATTCCTTTTGATTTTGAATTTTCATCAAATTTAATAGGATTTGATAAAATTTAATTTGATTTAAAATAAATAAATTATTTTACCTTTAGTAGTTATCTCTAATTACCTCTAATAAAGGTAAAAATGTAAAATAATAAAATCAAATCAAATCAATTTTTGTTTTAATGAACTTTAAATACAAAATTTAATTTCTAAATTAACTCAAATCCCATTTTATTTTAATAAGTTCTAAATACAAAATTTAATTTTTAAATTAAATCAAATCAATTAAATCAAAATCAAATTATTTTTAATTTCAGTTGATTCTAAATACAACTTAGAGTAAATCCTCAAATTCATCCTTAAAAAATTTAGCAAGTAACATATTAATCCCTTAGATATGAAAACTCTCAACTTGATCTTTAAATATTTCAAGTGTCTGTCAATTAGATAAAGACTAATGTATCCAACAAATTAATTTATAAAAAAGACTAATTTGACCGACATTTAAAATTCTTAAAGACTATATAAATTAAGAGTTTTCATTTATAAAAATTAATGTGTTAGTTATTAAATTATTTAAGTATCAATTTGGGAGTTTATTCTACAACTTAAAAGATCCGCAATCATCTATGTTTTTTTTTTCTTTCTTTTACAAGGCAATCATCCGATTTAGCAAGAACTCTGTTACCTAAAAACGACGTCGTCTACTGCCTTTTCCTGTACGCTGAAAGACTTAAGCGACACTTGCATTGCGATATTGCATTGCTTGCAAACTTGCATCGTCTAATCCAATCCTTTATGAAATCGACATAGCAGATCGAAATCTAATACTTTTGCGGAATGAACAAGAATCTCATTGAGCAGTGAGCCACTGAGTAGTTTGCTCCCACAAACTGATCTAAAACATTCGTACTTCAATCTCCGCAAACCTCTCTCATCGGAATCCCAAAAAAAAAAAAAAAGGAAAGAAATGGACGACAAAACACAGTCCGTGAACAAGAAGAACGACGACGAGGAATTTGCACAACATCAAGAACCCAAACCTCCAGCCACCGGCGGCGGCGGCGGAGATTGGGGTGGCTGGGGCTTTTCTCCTCTCTCCTTTCTCTCGGATCTTCAGAAGGCAGCCGCTGTCGCCGCCGAAGAGATCTCGCGCAATGTACGTTTCCAAACGAAATGCCTTTTTTATTATTATTCTTTTTGCGTTCCAATGCATTCATTTCAATCTGTGAATTATTTTTTGATTCGTGGTCACAGTTCAGATTCAGTATCTATTATGTGCTATAAATGTGTTTTTTAAATTGTTTTTGTATTTTTTTTTTGTACTTATTATGGAATTGGGGTTATGGGTTTTCTATAATATGTTGCTTTAATTGTTTTTGATCGATAAAGTTTTTCCTTTTTTATTTTTGTTACTGATTTAGCTGATACTAGATTCCGTCAGTGTCGAATTCTCAATATAGGGTTTTATAGCATGTAAATTGTTTCGAGGAACACTATATATAAGGGTTATGCTTGGTAGGAGTCAAAAAGGGCATGGCGGAATTGAAGAAGTGGGAAAAATGGCAATGTCTTTGGGAATTGGTTAAAATATAATAACAACAACCACCAAAGCCTTTTTAAGTCCTTTTTCTTGGTCAGCTACATGGATCAAACACACCATTGTGTTCGGTCAAAGACTAAGTCTTCAGAAATGTTATTTAGATCTAAGTCTTTTTTAATGGTTTCACTTGTTAGAGTTTTTCTTAGTCTTTCTCTGCCTCTAATTATTTGTAATTAATTGCCAATTAATGATACTTTCGAAATGCAGGCTGCTGCAGTTGCACAGACAGCATCAAGGAGCATTGCGGAGTTGCAAAACAGTGCTGAAGATTCGGAATCTTCCAAAGAGCAGGAAGGGGCTGAAGGATCTGCAGCTGAAAAGGAAAGTGTAGATGAGGGTGACAAACTGCGAAAATCTGCTCTGGATAGATTGGAGAAAGCTAGTGAAGATTCAATAATTAGCCAGGCATGCATAAAAGGATAATTTCAGGGGATTAATTTGTGATTTAGATGTTAGATCTTTAATGTGTTTCCAAACTTTCCATATAAGAGCGATTGAGCATCTTTGTCTACATATATTATGTGGGTTCATTCTCATGTCTTTGCTATGAATTAGCAAATATGTAAATTTCCTGTTCACAATCCCTTCTGCTTATCTTTTACATTGATATCTTTTCTGCTGAGTGATGATTGAAACTAGTGCTTAACTGAGCTTCTAGCCTATGCTTTTTATAGGTCTCGTCTCCAAAATGTTTCGTTTTGTCTCATAATTCTCTTGACTAATTGTATTCAACATTGTTTTAGAAAGAGAATTAATGGTTTAATGTCGTTACGCAATTGTATTAGGAAAAAATAATAATTCTGTATTTGTAGATGCGAATTTTACTTTTTTACTAGTCTGTATTTTATGCATGAAGCACTTATACTTGAGCTCCTTAATGTGCAGGGTTTGAAGGTTTTTGATCATTCTGTGGAGAATTTTGCTTCTGGAGCATGGAATGCTTTAGGAAGTGCATGGAGAGGCGGCACTGATTTGGTTCACAGGTTGATTCATTGCCCTTTTTGTTACTTTAATCCACATGGGGTTTGCACTGTTAGTCTAGTCATTGATCATCTTCCTGATGGAGATTTCTAGATATGTTGATGGAAATAAACATCTATGGTAGTCAAAAGTGTGTAACTAGTGTATTGTGAAATTCTTTAAGGAGAATTACATGGACCAACATGTGCTTCACTTTAGAAAAAAGAACCTATAAACCACTGCTGTGGTTAATTAACTGGTCCTCTTCTGTACATAAATATTACAGTTTTATCCTTAATTCTAATTCTTCCAATATTCTAGTGCAGCTCGTATGTGAGTGTTCAGGATTAGAGTACTATGATGAATTTTAACATATTCTTTTCTGTCTTTCTATGCTTATGGATAAACTGACGTCTATGCTTTGGTTGAGGGTTGCGTGGTATCTTATGATTTGACATGTATGGATTTACTTTCTGTAGTTTGGGTTATTGCACTCCTGCAGTTTTCTTCAAAGCCATCTTACAAAGCCAACAAATTCTAAGCTTGATTCTAAATGTGGTTGGTGAGCCTTTTTTTTTGGATAAAAAAAGACATTTTATTAGAGAAGGGTACAAAAGCAAAGGATAAGAAATCCTCCTAGAAGTAACCAAAAACAAAAAAGTTGTTGGTTGGGTTAGCCATTGATTAATGTTACTTACACTTGATTAAAAAATTAGGATTTGTTTGCATTGATTTATACTTGCTGCCCTGCAGCTGTTATAAATGTTCATTGTTGGCACTTGGCTCCAAAGGTACTCAGGACTACTTTGTTTAACCCTCTCCCTCCTCCTGTCCTCAGGTGCTTATTCTTTGTACGTAATATATATATATAAGGGAACAGCCTCTGTAAGTCATGACTTAGCCCGTTCCCTGGTTATAGATTGGCTGTGCTTTATAGTCACAGATAAAGGAGTAGGGACATACTCGAAGATAACCCATACTGGTGCATCTGTTGCACCTAGTACTGTGCAGGTATAGCAGCATGGGAGTCTAGGATACAGGTTAAGATATATGTTGAATTAATTATTAAAAATATTTTTATATATTAATATAAATCTATATATAAATATTGTTCAAGAAAAATTTAATTTTTCATTCATACTCCAACTACCCAAGGATGGTTTTGACATGATAGAAATGAAATCTCAAAATCAGAAAATATATATTATCTCAAAATCACATTCAAACTGATGTTAAGAACCTAGTTGAGTGGGGATGCTTAAAATTGAGTCTTCTGTTTTACATATTGACCCATTGGGACACCAAAACTGAGATACAATGCATTCGTTTGGTGGAACAATTAATCCATTCTGGTTACAAAAAGTTACAATAGATGTCTTACTAGCCCCATTTTGGCAAGTTACAGAAGTCTATAGTAATTAACAAAAATACTACTTGGTGAAATTACTTAAAACTTATTCATACAGAAAACATTTCACCAAGTCAAAGTGAACAGGTGCAATTTCAATTATAATTACAATATGCCATTTTTGTGTTTGTGCCGTATTTTAGTTGTACATGAGTTCATTGTTGTAAAATAGTGGGCTATCACAACCACCATAGTATAGCGTTTAGCGGTGCGCTAACTCTTGTGCTTTGCTACATGCTTAGTGAGGCATTTTGAAATAGTGTGTGGATACCGCAGCTATCTGCGCTATTGCTGTGGTGAAATAACCTTGGCATTGCGAAAAGAAAAATGACACAACTCATCCAATATTTGTGTCATGTCTTCCCTAAATAAAAACAAGAATGCCCAAACTCCCCTCATCTTCTTTCATTGGCTGTGTCTGTGTTTATTTGTTGGCTTTGGGTTTTGCTGGTAGAGGCTCATTGTCCTCCATTCAGGTGAAATGTAAACCGGCACCTGCTTGCTATCTTCTCTTCTCTGTTCTGATTTCTCTTCTTTTCTCTCGGTTTCTCTACTCTCATCTCGGGTTCTGATTCCTCCGTTTCTCTTGGTTCGGTAATTTGGGTTTCATTTTGAATGTGCCTTGGCTGTGTCTTCTTTGAACGATACTTCTTTCTGCATCCCTGTTCTGGGTATACTGCTTTCTTTTTGGGTTTTACTGTGTGCTTCTCTGTTAATGTGCCACGACCAGGTTGGATATTCTTCCTAGATGTTTTTAGCATTTGGATATAGTTTTCTTTCTGTTATTATGCTAAGAGACCAAAGACATGTTCATTTTCCTGTAATGCAGTGACCACTTTTCATGAGTTATATTTTAAATGTGAGTTTGGTTTTTTTTTATGTATATTTATTCATCAAAAAAATAAAGTTTCTTTATGGATATTATATATTTTATTTGCATATTGTCATTTTGAAATGAGTGATAATAAATATATCATATTTTCTATATAATATGAGCCAATTTTCAAATGCCTGTACTGCAATATGCACTGTTCTCTAATAACAACCATACACAAGCTTGTAACTATCCTTACCTGAAAATTGATGATGCTTATTTTTTAAGTAAGAACATGAAGAATAATGTAATGTGTACATGTTACATTTTTGCCACACTAAAGTCATAGTAGTACCATCCACATATATATGCATATGTTACCGGTCAAAATACCTGCTTCATAAGCTATATATGATGGAATTCTTTTTAGATAATTAACTCTTCCTCAAATTTCTGGTGTAGTTATATCTGTTTTACTATAGCATAAAACTACTAGAAAGTCTATTCCCTTCTCTCGTTTCTGCCTTTCTTATTGTTTATATTTAGTTTATAGCTCTGAAGCAATTTGGTTGACTGAGAAAAGCTGATCATATTTTATTTGAAGTCATGGCCTTTCTCTGCTTTCTTGCATTTTGTTCTGAGTATCTGTTGATGTCCAACAGAAACCATATATTACCTTTACTCAAGTCACTGAACTAGGCTTAATCTTAAATACTTCAATAACGTCGTAAGGAACATGGTTGCTTCCTATTATACAACATATTTTTGTTTTTAACAGCTACTAACCTGATTAATGTCTTTGTGTTCTTTAGGCTCGAGAATTCAGCTTCAAACCTTTCAGGATCTGTACAGCATGGTGGGCCAGGAGCTGCAGGCTCTAATGCACCTTCCATATTAGAGGTTTGGAAAATTCTTGTTATTCTTTTTATGATATTCATTATCAATAGTCACATACTTACATGCTTATTTCTATTCATTGTGTTACAGACTGGAAAAGTTTTTACTGCAAAGGGAATGCAAGTGCTTGAATATGTGGGTAAGGAGACGATGGACCTATTAATCAGTGAAACTGGAATTGAGGTTGAGAAGGCTAATAAAGAAGGTGAAGAACCAAAAGATGAGGATCAATTATCAGAGGAAGTGACATTTGATCGATGTTTTTACATTTATGGAGGTCCAGAGCAGTTGGAGGTAACCTTATCATGATATAAAATTGCAGCAATTTTGAACTTTGATTTTAGCAATTCATTTCGTATGCAATACTCTCAGGAACTGGAGGCTTTGTCTAGTCATTATGCCCTGTTATTTAACCGAAGAAAAGCAAAGTTATCAGCAGAGCAAAAATCTGTATATGATGGGAAGCTTAAAGATGTCCAACAAATTTTTAATTTGAGTTCTGAAATTGATGGAAGCATTACTGATTCAAACAAAGGAAAGACAATAAAGAGAGGAAATGAGGGAAACAGTGATGAGATGAAGAATTTACATGATTCAAGTGTAAGCAAGGCTGCTGAAATGGCTGCAGGGTAATTTGACTAGTCTCATGTGTTGATTATTTGTGTTTTATTCACCTACCATTGTTGCCATAAATCCGAGAGTTAAAGTGGTCCATTTCTGATGTGCTAAATATTGCAGTTCTATCTGCAAGGGTGTGGAACTATGAATTGTAAAAATCTTCACAATGTAGCTAATTTGAATGTTTGGATGCAGGATAACATAGAAAATGTACTTACGGTCATAGGATTAATAAAAGGAAGCCAAGAAACTTCTATAACTTATTGATGTGTTTGTCTATCAATTTACTAAAAGTATTCTTTTCTTACGCCTCCCACTTTGTGATCTTGGTCAAAAGTGCAGCTCTGGTCATTACATAAGTATGCTTACCATTTGCCCCTCTAGAATGAGGAAGCCCTCTTTGATGCCGTATGTGACGCTTCCTATTTCATTTTGCAGTTTCACAAACGCCTTGGTTGGACTAGCTGTTAATGATATAATTCAGAGAACTGCTGGAAGAATAGAATCTCTTCATTCTGAGGGAGTTCATGTATGAGAAAGCATTCTGGAATTTGCTGGCAAAATTTGAACCATTTTTATTATTTATAAAGTTCCTTCTTTCTTTTTATCGTGTGAGGTTTGTTGTAAAAGTGACTAAAAGGATACTGCTATTTTTTTATTTTATTTTATTTCTTTTTCCCCCTTTGCAGAGACTATCTGAAATGTGCTGTTTTGCGGTGACTCAACTTCTAATGTTTGGCAAATCTATCATTTCTTGTGCCAACAAAACTGAGGATGAAGAAGCTGATGAGGATAAGGTGAACATAGAGTGGCCTGAAGATGTTTCTGCTAAAGCTAAGATTGTAAGAATAAATGCCCAAACAATGATAGGATATGTGGAAGCAGTTTCCAACAGTTTTATTACAGGTTGGTTGACTGTCACTTCCATCCTTGATTGTAATCATATTAGAAGTAATTGAATTATATACCAGGGGTTGCTTAAGTAGCAATTACTGAGCTTGCTTATCATTTCACTTTTTTGTGCATTTGTCAGGCATATCTGATGTAACTGAGGCCTATCAAGCTGCCATTAAAGGTGTTACAGCTGAGTCTCACACAGTTGTTCCCCAGACTTTAGTCCAGGAAAAAACCAGTACCTTCTCTGAACACCTTCGAGCTGATCAAACCACAGCGATAAGCAAAATCCAGGACGGGATGCAATTTTTAGCATACGTTATCCTTTCAACCTCCATGAGTGCTGCTTGAACACCCATGTTTCTATTTGTAAATAGTCAAGAGTTTAATTCGAGAAATGATACCACTCAACTATGCTTAATTTACTACGATCCGACATTTGATAATTGAAAGTTACTCGGTTCACCGTTAGTCTTGTATTTGTACTGGGCAAAATGTGTTCTGTTAAATTGATTCGTGCAGCCTTTTTTTATTCTTTAATTTTTCACCTCACTCAGTCATATGAAGAGATTTTAGATATGCATAACCACTCAATATGAGCTTAGTTATGTGAGTTATTATTATTTAATTATATATTAACTATCATATGCAGTAGTTAAAGTTGGAAACAATTGATGAGTTACGTAACTGATGTGGTAACTTCTTTGTTTCTTTGTTTTTACTAGAGTCTCCACTCGTGTGAAAAAAAAAATGAAATAATAAAACATAATAAAATAAAAATTAATAATTTCATTAAAATGTTTTTTAATAATAATAGATTAAATAATAAATAAAAGCTAAGTTTATTATGCACAAAAATAATTTCTAAATTCAATTTTAAATAAAAATAAATAAATAAATATTTACAGAAAAATAATAACTTAAAAAAAATCTATATACCAAAGTTGAATGAAGTATAATATTTTAATTTAAATAAAACGTGTCGACGAGTAATTTTTTATAGAAATATAAAAAAAAATTTACGGACTTCATTCACCAAAACATTAATAATATTTGTAAGAAAGTAAACTACTAAGAGAGGAACTAACCAATGTGAATCCATTAACACGTGTGATTCAATGGTCTCTTAAATAAATAGTACACATGTTTGTTAAATTAATATAATAATTGTTTTTCATCATCATCTAATTCTAATACTTGTGATACTTGCATGATAATACCTAATTTCATGTAAAATTAAGGAGAGTTAATCCTTTGCTTAAGGCTTCTTAGTGTTTCATATTCAAGATCAGATAAGTTATTAGCATTTACAGGCTAAAATAAATAATATTTCACACTTTAGCATTAACTATGAGCAATTTTAGGGTTGAGCAATTTTTGATTAAAAAATCTTCCACATTTTTGTAGAATATTCCCTATTATTAGTATGTTAACATTATTAACGGTATATGATTCATTTTAATTTTATCTCATTCAAAATCAAATTGATTCTAATTCATAACTTTTAAATTTATTTTAAGTTAAACCAACAATTAATTTAAATAACAATTGTAGTATTTAAATGGCTTATAATACATGAATTAATGCTTAATACATTAATTATGGAGATAGACAATCAAAAGTCTTATTTAGACTTATGAATATTAAAGTAAGGAAAATTAAATTTATTTCTATAAAATATGCTAATAAATATTTAAATTTTGAATTTATTATATTAATTAATTACAATAATTATACTCGATAATTCAGTTTTTAGCAATTGCTCTAACTCATCACTAATGAGCTTCAAGATCAAATTTTTGGCAACAAAAAATATTTATCTAGCAATTAGCAATAATGACCATTATTGTTCCTTAATGTACTAAGCGTTTTTTTTTTTTTTTTTTTGGCTTTTCGGTTAGCATATTCTCCTTAAGATTTTTATTTAATTTTGAAATTAAATTATAATTGAACATTTCAGTATTGTTTAACACTCTTTAATTTTATTATTATAGGAATTATCTTTAAAAATATTTGACTGGTTTGTATTATTCATTTAGATTTTATCTCAATTAAAATCAAATTCATTCTACTTAATAATGAGTAAAATTTATTTTAAATTAACCAACAACCAATTAAAATAATTGTAATATGTAAATTGCACATAATATTTTAATTAATGCCTAATATGTTAATTATAAAGACGGGTAATCAAAAATCTTATTTGGGCTCATCAATATTAAAGTTATGAAAATTATATTTATTTTTATAAAAACATGCTAATACATATTTAAATTTTGAATTTATTATAATAATTTATTACAATAATTACATTAGATAATTCAACAACTAGTAATTTTTCTAACAATTCAGCTTTTAGCAATTTGTCTAGCACATCGTTAATGAGCTTTAGGAAGAAAATATTAGCACAAAAAATATTTCTCTAACAATTAGCAATAAGGACCATAATTGCTCCTTAAATCATTAAATTTTTTGTTTTTTTAGTTTTTTCAGTTATAATATTGCACCTTAATTTAAACTTCTCTTTTTTTTTTTTAGATGTAGCACCACGAGTCACTTTGGTGATTTCATTCTTTCATGTACCACGAACTCTCTTTTCCTTCATCTAAAGATTGTTGCTCCCCGTCATTGTGACAACCAAGCAGCTATCGCGTAATTGGATGGACAGCCATGACTTCGACACCACCTCACGACCAGGCAAGGGCAGCCAACCAACCACGAACCAAATCCACTACATCGGATAATGACAACTAGCCACAATCACGCAGTCGAACCAACCTCCCTGCAGAGCATCTCTCTTTTATCTATCTTTGTGTAATTTTTTTGTTTGTTTTTCTTTATCTAGGTCTTTGTTTTGAGAGAGGAACACTTTGTTTAGTTTTAAATTTCTGATTTTGTTGCTCTTTGCTTTTTTTATTTTTTTTATTTTTGTTCCTAAAAGATAAAATGAGTTCATATAAATTACACGATTGTAAATATGACGAAAATAGGAAAGTATGGTACATTTGAACAAAGAGTCCAAATTGGAAAGTATGGTGCATTTGAACAAAGAGTCCAAAAGCTTCTTTACCTCTCTCATTTTTTGATTTTGTTTAACACTTATCAATATTTCATTTAAATTATCACATCAAATGACACATGGAAAAATATTAGCTAATGTGGTTGCCACGTGTCAAAAAACTAATACATTTAATAATTGACTGAGATGACATATTGCAGAATTTTAGACCATGTTCCTTATATTGATTATATTGATGACACATTAGATGACACATGACAAAATATTAGCTAATGTGGTTGCCACATGTCAAAAAAACTAATACATTTAATAATTGACTAAGATGACATATGAAAGAATTTTAAGTCATCTATCTTCCTTTTATTGATTGTTATATTATATTGATATTGATGATTGACTCATTAATTATATTAAATGATTGATTGATTGATATTGATGATTAAAATCAAATTCATTCTATTTAATAATGGGTAAAACTTATTTTAACTTAACCAACAGTTAATTAAAATAACAATTGCAATGGCAATATGTAAATTGCACATAATACGTTAATTAATGCCTAATATGTTAATTATGGAGACGGACAATTAAAAGTCTTAGTTGGGTTCATGAATATTAAAGTAATGAATATTTGATTTATTTCTTAAACACATGCTAATAAATATATAAATTTTTAATTTATTGTATTAATTTATTACAATAATTACAACTGATAATTCAGCTTCTAGTAATTTCTCTAGAAATTTAGATTTTAACAATTTCTCTAGCACATTGTTAATGAGTTTCAAAAAGACAATATTGGCACCAAAAAAGTATTTCTCTAGCAATTAACAATAATGACCAGTATTGTATCTTATTGCATTAAGTTTTTTATTTTTTGGTTTTTTGGTTACACTATTGCACCTTAATTTAAACCTTTTTTTCCCTAGATGTAGCACCTAGAGCCACTTTGGCAACTTCATTCTTTCATGGACCACGAACTCTATTTTCTTTCGCCTGAAGATTGTCGTTGCTCCTGGTTGTGACAACCAGGCAGCCACCACGTGACTGGAAGAACAACCACGACTTCGACACCACCTCACGACCAGGCAGGGCAGCCAACTAACCACGAACCATATCCATTACATCAAACAATGATGATCAACTACTGTCACACAGTCGAATCAACCTCCATGCAGAGCATCTCTCCCTTATCTATGTATGTGTAATTTTTTGGTGTGGTTTTTTATTATTAGATCTTTGTTTTGAGCAAGGAACAATTCGCTTAGTTTTTAATTTATGATTTTGTTGTTCTTTGTTTTTTTTTCTATGTTTTATATTTTTACTCTTGGAAGACGAAATGGATTCATATATATTACATGAATGCAAATATGGTAAAAATTGAAAAGCATGGTGCATTTGAACAAAGAGTCCAAAAGATTCTTTGTCTCTAATTTTTGCTAGAGAGTTTTTTTCTATTCGTTCTTTCATGTTTTTATTTTTCCAAAAGCTTCTTTGCCTTTCTCATGTTTGCTATTGAGAGTTTTTTTTTTATATTTGTTCTTCCATATTTTTTTTTTTTTTTTACGCAGTCTGCCAACATTTTTGTGAATAGAGTCATTTTTTGTTTAATTTGTTCTGCTAATTTATGTAACAAATAACATTTTTTTATTTTTTAAATTTTTTTTATTTTCTTTTGACATATAGTATTTTTCTTATTTTTTTGAATTCATTATGATGTTTTTGTACACGTGTCAATTTTGTTTAACACTTATCAATATTCATTTTAAAATATCATAATAGATGACATGTGACAAAATTTTAAGTCATGTATCTTCATTTTAAATTATTATTATTATTATTATTATTATTATTATTATTATTATTATTATTATTATTATTATAATGATGATTGATTAAAATCAAATTCATTATAATTAATAATGGGTAAAATTTATTTTAACTTAACCAATAGTTAATAAAAATAACAATTGTATTATGTAAATTACATATAAGACATCAATTAATACTTAATATGTTAATTATGGAGACAGGCAATCAAAAGTCTTATTTGGGCTCATGAATATTAAGTAATGAAAATTAGATTTATTTCTATAAAACCATGCTAACAAATATTTAAATTTTGAACTTATTGTATTAATTAATTTATTATAATAATTACATCCATAATTCTGCTTTTAGTAATTTCTCTTGCAATTTAGCTTTTAGCAATTTCGCTAGCACATCATTAATGAGCTTCAAGAAGAAAATATTGGCACCAAAAAAAGATTTCTCTAGCAATTAGCAATAATTATCATTACTGTTGGACGGTAGTGTTGGACGGTGGTGTTGGATGGTGGTCTATGTGGACGGTGGTCTATGTGGACGGTGGTCTATGTAGATGGTGTTCCCATGATTTTTAGTGTAGATATTGTTTTTAGTGTTTTATTAATTTGTTGCTTATTTTCTAGGAGCTAGTTATTAATGTGCAGCAGTTGCCTCTATATATAATCTTCTTTGTACATTCTGTTTAGTAATGAGAAATAATATACAATTATTCACATACTCATATTCTGAGATAGTAATGATCATTGTGTTTTTCAAGACAAGGATTCAGGGAAGATGATTGGACATGCTAGGAAACAGGATGACCTCTACCTCCTTGAAGCACCTTGTCAGGTAAACACGACCAAGAGCAGACTTGGACACCCATATTCTTTTACCTCTGAACTTCTTTCAACTAAAAAAGACAAAGTTTGGCTTGTTCATCGTAGATTAGGCCATCCATCCTTTCTTATTGTTAAGAATCTTTTTCTTTCTTTGTGTAAAGGTCTTGATATTGAACAATTTCAATGTGAAGTATGTGAACTTGCCAAACATAAGCGTGTCAGTTTTCCAATTAGTAATACAAGAAGTTCCGTTCCTTTTTCTCTTATTCACAGTGATGTTTGGGGTCCCTCTTCCATTCCTACTATCTCTGGAGCAAGATGGTTTGCGTCTTTTATTGATGACTGTACACGTATTACCTGGATTTTTTTGCTCAAACAAAAGTATGATATTAGTACTATTCTCCCAAATTTTTGTTCCATGATTAAAAATCAATTTGAGGTGGGTATTAAACGATTCAGGTCTGATAATGTTAAAGACTACTTTAATCAGACTCTTTTGCATTTTTTCAAAAAAGAAGGAATAATCTATGAATCATCCTGTGTTCATACCCCACAACAAAATGGGTTAGCAGAGCGAAAAAACAGTCATCTTCTTGAAAAAAAACCCGAGCTTTATTGTTTCAGAGAAATGTCCCTAAGTCCTTCTGAGGGGAAGCTGCTCTGACTTCTACTTATCTTATAAATCGTTTGCCCACTAAAGTTGTGGGGTTCAAGAGTCCTATGGATGTCCTCTCCACTTTCTATCCTGATCTACATACTTCCAATAATCTTGTTCCTAAAATTTTTGGATGTGTATCTTTTGTCCATATTCACAATCCAAACAGGGGGAAACTCGATCCAAGAGCTCTAAAGTGTATCTTTTTGGGCTATTCTTCGACCCAAAAAGGGTACAAGTGTTATCACCCTCCATCCAGAAAGTTCTATCTCTCTAGGGATGTTACATTCAGTGAAGAAGAACCCTATTTTTCTCATCCTTATCTTTAGGGGGAGAAGTCAATGAAGGAAGATAAGGAAGATTTCTTGCTTGACTTGTCCTTACTTCCTGTGTCTAAAGGTCCTTCTCATAACCTTTCTGTTGTCCCTAATCCTCCTCCTGATGTTACTATTGAACCTGTGTCCAAAACCATTCCTAACCCCGTGGATGAGTTTTCTCTTGAGAATGTAAGG
The DNA here is from genome assembly GCA_029884605.1 of Ormosia emarginata. Lineage (NCBI taxonomy): Eukaryota > Viridiplantae > Streptophyta > Magnoliopsida > Fabales > Fabaceae > Ormosia > Ormosia emarginata. The sequence continues at coordinate 16,143,766 of JAQQTP010000062.1, read as the reverse complement.
TATGGCAAAGGCAAGGTGTTTACAAGAAGGAAGATGGTTGTTCCTGAACCTGTGCAGGCCCAAGAGTCCAACTTGGAGCCTTCGAATGAGGTAATAGTATCTAACCCTTTATTGCAAGATGAATCTGAATTTCATATGATAGTAGTGACCAATTTCTTCTGATAGCTATTAGGAAAGGAACCAGAAAGTGCACAAAATGGGTACTATACCCCCTTTCACACTTCTTGTCCTTTGATAATTTTTCACCATCTCATAAAGCCTTCCTTATAAGCCTAAATACCATTGCCATCCCTACTACCCTACCCGAGGCCTTGTCCAATGAAAAATGGAAACAAGCCATGAATGAGGAGATGGAGGCATTGGAAAAGAATAAAACCTGGGAGCTAGTGTAGTTACCAGCTGGAAAGAAAATTGTGGGTTGTAAATGGGTGTATACTATGAAATATAGAGCAGATGGATCCATAGAGAGGTATAAGGCATGATTAGTTGCCAAAGTGTATACCCAAACTTATGGAATTGATTACTAGGGGACTTTTGCACCAATTGCAAAGATGAACACAATTCGAGTATTATTAGCATTGGCAGCTAATTATGGTTAGGATTTACAGCAGTTTGATGTCAAGAATGCTTTCTTACATGGAGATCTCGAAGAAGAAGTCTACATGGAGGTCCCACCAGGATATAAGAGGAATTTGCCTGCTAATATTGTGTGTAAGCTGAAAAAGGCCTTATATGGCCTCAAGCAATCACCACGAGCGTGGTTTGGAAGGTTTGCTAGAATTATGTTAGCTATGAGGTACAAACAAAGCCAAGGGGATCACACATTGTTTGTTAAACACTCTCCTTCAGGGGGAGTCACAGCTCTCTTGGTATATGTTGATGACATAATAGTAACAGGAGATGATGTTAAGAAGAAACATATTTTGAGTCAGTGCTTAGCCAAGGAGCTGGAAATTAAAGCATTAGGGAGGTTAAAATACTTTCTTTGAATTGAGGTTGCTCATTCTAAGAAAGGTATATTCATCTCTCAACAAAAATATTTTATGGATCTCTTAAAAGAAACGGGTCATACAGCATGCAAACCGGCAAGTACACCTATAGATCCCAATATGAAACTTGGACAGGTAGAGGAAGATACTGCAGTTGATAGAGAAATGTATCAGCGTCTGGTGGGAAGACTTATTTATCTATCCCACACACGGCCAGATATAACATATGTAGTTAGTGTGATCAGCCAATTCATGCACAGTCTAAAAGAATCTCATTTGCGAGCAGCATATCGAGTATTACAATACCTTAAGGGAATACTAGGAAAAGGCATTCTATTTAAGAGAAATGGAGGTGTGGTACTTGAGGCATACACTGATGCAGATTATGCTAGATCACTAGTGGATAGAAGATCGACTACAGGATATTACACTTTTCTTGGTGGAAATCTGTTGACTTGGAGAAGTAAAAAATAGAATGTGGTAGCACGATCTAGTACGGAGGCAGAATTCAGAGTTATGGCTCAAGGTGTGTGTGAATTACTATGGTTAAAATTATTCTTGAAGATCTGAAGATCAAGTGGGATGGTCCGATGAGACTTTATTGTGATAATAAGTCTGAATCAGCATAGTTCATAATCCGGTACAACATGATCGAACGAAGCATATTGAGGTTGACAAATATTTTATCAAAGAAAAACTAGAGAGTGGTTTAATTTGTACACCTTATGTGTCTACACAAGGTCAGCTTGCTGATGTACTCACAAAAAGGTTGAATAGTCCAACATTTCAAACTATTGTATCCAAGTTGGGAATAGAGAATGCATATTCACCAGCTTGAGAGGGAGTGTTGGATGGTAGTGTTGGATAGTGGTGTTGGATGGTGGTCTATGTGGACGGTGTTCCTACGATTTTTAATGTAGATATTATTTTTAGTGTTTTATTAATTTGCTGCTTATTTTCTAGGAGCTAGTTATTAATGTACAGTAGTTGCCTCTATATATAATCTTCTTTGTACATTCTGTTTAGTAATGAGAAATAATATACAATTATTCATATACTCATATTCTGAATTACATCACCTTAATGCATTAAGTCTTTTTTTTTTGGTTTTTCGATTACACTATTGAACCTTAATTTAAACCTTTTTGTTTTAGATGTAGCACTTAGAACCACTTTAGTGACTTCATTCTTTCATGAACCATGACCTCTCTTTTCCTTTGACTGAAGATCGCCGCTCCCTGTCGTCGTGAAAACCAGGCAACCACCGCGTGATTGGATGGACAACCACAACTTCGATACCACTTCACGACCAGGCAAAGGCAAAACAAAAAAAAATTCTCTAGCAATTAGTAATAATGACCATTATTGCACCTTAACAGATTAAGTATTTTATTTTTTATTTTTTACTTTTTGGTTTCTCGGTTACACTATTGTACCTTAATTTAAACTTTTTTTATTCTAGATGTAGCACCTAGAGCTACTTTGTTGACTTCATTTCTTTCGTGGACTATGAACTCTTTTTTCCTTTGCCTGAAGATCGCTACTTGTAACACCCCAAAAATTTACTAATTTCATGATAAATAGTCATTTTATAATATTTGTGATTTTTGTGAATTTTTGTGATTTTTTTTCGGAAACGTTGAATATTTTAATATATTTCTCGTTTTGCATGCGCGCTGAGCTGAGCCGAAAAAATAAAATATTTTTCTCGAGGTTGGTAACCCTTGAACTGTGGAAACATTGACAGGAGATTTTACTAAACTTGAGGTCGGGCACAGTTTACAAGATTTACGTTTTCGAGATTTTTATCTGATAAATAAAAAAATTGTTGTACAATTTATTATTTGTTTGATAATAAATACTGACTTCTGTTAACTATAATAATTGTCCATTGGGTAACAACTTGTAATAAAAATTCTTATCACATTATCTAGAAATCTACTTTATGTCTAATCAAGTTGACTTTTACAAAATCTAACAAAGCTTCTCAAATAAGCTTCCTACCAAGCTTCTCAGGGAAGCTTTACCAAGCTTCTAGAACACACTTTTCCCTCCTCTCTCTCTCTCTCTCCCACACTCCATGGCAATGGTCATTTTGGGAAGCCAAAATTATGCTTCTCACATTATCACCTTTACTCTTAAAATTCAAAACACAAAAGCTATTACTTTCTCTCTTTACCATTTCTCTCCTCTCATTTTTCTCTCAAGCTCTTCTCTCCCACTTCTCTTCTCTTCTCCACGACACCAACACCATTGGAGATCATCTTTACTAGCTTGCTAAAACTACTTCCATTTCTTACTTCCTTTCATCATCCTAAGGCTTTTCCCTTTGGTGATCATCTTCAAAAACTCAATATTTTCCCTCTATTTTTCTCACCCCCCTCTCGGCCAAAGACTCCATTTTTAGACCATCCAAGCTTTTCATTTAACCAACCTCATTTCCTACCTTTTCTCATCACCAAGAACATTTTATCTTTTGTGACCATCACCAAAATCCACCATTTTTGTTTTCCTCCATCAAGCTTTAAAGTTGGAAACTTTAAGGTAAAAGTTCATAACTTTCTCATTTTCCCATCTCATTTTCGTGATCCATGGTCACTTTGGTGATCATGGATGCCCTTTTCAAGCTTTGATTGTTATTCTTATGAGTTTGATGTTCTTAGGGTTTCTTGGAGGTGCAGGACGAATTTCCCAAAGAAAAAGGAGTTTGCTTTACTTGTTGTTTCTCTTGGTAAGAGGGAGACTATCTACTTCAACCTCTATTAGTAGTGGGAAGCTTGTTATGTGTTGATTTTGAGAAACCCATGTTAAGGTTGCTCTCTTGATTTTACGAATTTTCTAATGATTATTGTATTGATTTTCTCCTATGTGGTTTTATTGGTTGTATTTGTCTATGTTGATGATCTTAGATTGATTGTGCTGGATTGAAAATATGAATTTGAAGCAAAAGTTTCTAACTTTTTCTATAGAGGCTCACGACTATAACCCTTTTAATAGGGTGCTCATGGTTAAAATTTTGGTAAAGAGTTAGAAAGATAACTAATCAAATGAATAATAATCAATGGAGAAATAAAAATCTAGAACCCCTAAATTCTTTAAGGCTCACAGCCTCTTAAGGTGGAAATGCCAAAAATGTAATGTTAAAGTGAAGACTTAGTCAATTAGGAGAATAGAGATTTATTATAAGTTCATAAAATGAGAAGAATGAAGAATAAGACTTTATCCTATAACTTAGAACTATTTTAGACTTAAGAAAAGAACCAGAGTGTTTGTGAGATTTGGAGAACCTTAGAATAATTTTCTAAGTAAGTATGATTTAATTTAAAGTAGAGAACCTAGCTAATCAAGAGAATTCCTCTAAAGAAATATTTTATAAGAAAAGTTAAGTTAAAGTGAAATTCCATAATGAACCTTAAAAAGTGTATTATCACTTTTGAGAACTTGATAATATGTTATTGTGGGTCTATGATGGGACCAAGAAATTCTTGATTTTTAACTTGGCCAAATTGTGGCATGTTATGAAAAAGTATATTATTGCTAAATATACATGAATATACATTGAGTCATCATGCATTGTGAAAGTCCGATGGACTCTGTTGTAAGGCTGTATACCTAGGAGATTGAATCACATCTTAGTGCGAGTTCGAATAGACTAAGTGTAGGTCATATCGTTGACCTTAGGGGCGTCGAGGTGCGGGTGTCTCACAAATGGACGGTTGGTAGCTCATCTGGGCCGTGGACTAGATCGATGCAAGTGCACTGACAATCCAGACAGAGACATTGTCCTATATCGCGATCCTGTGAGAATGCCGCTGTATAAAGCCTTGTTGCGCAAATGATTGATTTTTCTGGAAAGCACTTGATTTTAGGCTGACGAGATATTGGCATGTCTCATTAATCATTCTCTCTGATATTTTTGTCTAGCTCCATAGAGTAGGATTTTTAGTATTGAATGTTGGATTTTGATACCATGTGCACGTGCATAGTGAGTCAACATATTATTTGGCATTCATTCATATGATGACGAAACTATTGTTTATTGATGTATAACTGCCTAGATTTTGTTAATTTGTTTATTATGTGAATCTCGATGCTGATTATTATTCCTGCTATGCTATGTGGGCATCCTGCACCGTTATGTTTCTATACTGCCATAATTGGTACTGAATGTAGGATGTCTCACCTCTTTTCTGTATTTCTGCTATTTTGTATATTTACATGTTTCTCTGAAGATGTTGGTGAAGAAGGGGAAGTGCACGAATTCTCCGGTTTCTGGCCTGACTTCGATTAGTACCTGTTTGGAACATGACGTCCTGTCCACGTGGCTTTTTGGGGTATATTCGGCTGACATTTCATGGAGGTCTGGATTGCTGGCACATTAACCTGAGCACGGACCACTGTATCTACCATGGGAACATGACAGTGTCTCTGGTATGGGGTCGTCATGATCCGCCTGTTTTTACTGCTAATGCACATTTGTATTTAGAATTTTACTTGCCCATTCGTGACATGTGGGGTGAACGTCACTACACCCCACAGGAGGATTCATTCTTTTCCTCTGCATGAGCCCCTGCTTGTAACTCGGTTGCTCCGATGATGATTTCCTTTGATGAGGAAGACCCTAAGGAGGATCCAGCCACGATTCCTTCTTCTTAGTTTTAGGGACTGATGCTGTTGATAGCTACTGATGGCTATCTGTAAATCTTTTTAGGAGGCCTGATATTTTGTCTTTTTGGTGGGCTGTATATGTGTAATCATTTTGGGGCATGTAAAGCTTTTGCTTTTTGTATATCTGTTGATGTAACTAAACAAGTATGGTACATATATATATATATATATATATAAAAATGTGATGTATGATTTACTTCTTATATTAATTTTCACTATAATTATGTTTCATCATTTTTCTTTTGAACGATAAACAAAAAAAAATGGAATCCTTCAAATTATTATACATTTAAAAATGAACAGGCTTATCTATATCTAAATGAATCGGGTCTTAGTTTGTATGTTTCGTTTTCCGCATTATGGTCTTGGTGTGACGTTCCCTTCTTAAAAAAGGGTGTTACACTAGTTTGGTATCAGAGCCTTAGTTTAAGTTTTCTTTTGGGTCTTTGTGGTTAGGTCTGTCTTGTTTGTGCTATGTGATTATCTGTGTTTGGTATTCCAAAAGGATACATCTAATTTTTCCTTGTGTTTTGTTCAGTTTACTCTGAAAAAGTGTAATGGCACACAGTGGAGATATTGCTGCAGCTATTGAAGCCATGCAACGAATGACAGACATTATCGCACAACAAATTGAAAGAGCTGCTCAACAGCAGGAAATGGCTGCACAACAGCTAGAAGCATCTGGTGATGCTCAAAATTTGTCAGAGTTTCGTCGTAACAACCCTCCTCAGTTTAAGGGAGAATTTGATCGGGAGAAGGCTAGTCTTTGGATTAAGGAGCTGGAGAAAATTTTCAAGGGCATGAACTGTGCAGATGATAAGAAGGTGACCTATACTACTTTCATGCTGATTGGAGACACAGAAGATTGGTGGAATGGAGCACAGAGACTACTACAAGTTGAAGGTCGAGTAATCACCTGGGAGGTATTCAAGGATAGATTCTTGGAGAGGTATTTCCCAGCAAGTGCAAGACATGCCAAAGAGATGGAGTTCCTCAGTTTGAGACAAGGGAACATGACTATCAGCGAGTATGCTGCGAGATTCGAGAGCTTATCCAAATTTTCAACATATTTCCAACATCAGTCGAATGAGGTGTGGAAGTGTCAGAAATTTGAAGAAGGATTGAGGCATAACGTGAAAAGGGCGGTCATAACCTTAAGGATCAACTAGTTTTCAGAGTTGTTGGACACGTGTCACCAAGTGGAAGATTTGGATTAGGCACAAGACACGAGAAATCGTAACTTTGGACCTGCTAGGTTCCAAAGAGGAGGTGGCAACAATGCAAGCCATTTTCAAAAGAAACCATATTCCCGACCACTTGGAAATCAGCAACAATCACCTGATGAAGGTCCCAGCAGAGGTTTTGGTGGAAATCAAACTGGTCAGACTTATTAGGAATTGCGGATCAGAATCACGCAGCAGAATAATAAAAATTTCCTCACAGGATCCATGCGAAAAAGTCATAATCCGAGTTTTAAAATGTTTACCTCTTGAAGCGCGATAAACACAAGCGACGTGAATCACCAACACCGTAATATTGATGATGTCTTTGCGGTATCCACACGAACAAACTTACAAAAAGGAGTTACGCCTCTTTTACACAGTGCTAGCTGCGAAAAGAAGAAAAGAAAACCTTTCACTGTCTCTCACTTATTTTCTGTAGGTGTGGCTTGGGTTGTGATGATACGTACTTAGCAGTACTATTTAGAATAGTGACTACCTTAAGTGAGTGTGAGCAGTAGCAAGGTAAACTGTGCAACCCTAGACTCATCTGTTATGAGTTAAGCCCACAATTGAATCCGAGTCCAACTTGGATCCTTAATACTCCAATTTAGTCTGCTCTAAGTGTGCGACCCTCCAGGTTCTTATGACGTTGGTAGTAATATTAAAATCTTATTTTAATATTACAAACAATGAGCGGTATCTAGCAACACATCATTGCTACCAAGTAATGAGAATGTCAGTGATTTGACATAACCTATCTGTGACCAATGTTTCCGTGTATTTTAGTCCCTTTGTCTAGATATCTAGATTGAACAAAAGGCATGGAACGTGTCACCCTTGTTTAGTTCAATCTTCAGTTTCTTGATTCTCGAGTAGACATAGTAATAACAAATGTGATCAATATCTCATATTAACTCATTTGAGCATGGCCATGCATTTCATAGTCTCACTCAATCAGGGGGCCCGAAGATATCACTCATGTTATGTAGGAGGGACAAATCCCATCTAGGTCACTCACATCCCTCCACATGAATCGCGGTATGTCTAATAACTAACTTTATAATCATCTTGTTACAAATGACGTTTGATGGCATTAAAACACGTAACTCCTCATGTAGGAATCGTAGTGATTTCAGGTCAAAGGACCACATACATCATTATCACTATGAGAATCGCTTATGACACTTACGTAACAATTCACGTAGCATTCTCATGGCGGGTCTGTCCAATATATCATTACTCTAATATATATCCATGTGAAGACTTGATATCTCATATCCATGACCCGTGAGATGTGGTCATCAGTCTATGCACATACTAGTCTTAATGCATTATTATTGTCCTAATTAACAATAATACTTGACTAAGGACATTTAAGAATAGTATTTTATCCAATAGAATCTCACGATCAAGTCATCCACTTGATATCCTATGATATCAAACTTACTATTCTAAGGACTTTATTATGTTTATCAAAAAAGAACACAATAAAGGAAATGCCTTATATATTAAAAATAGCATAATACAATGTATGTAAATATAGACAAAATGTATTGGCCTCTAGGGCATACACCAATAATCTCCCACTTGCACTAGAGCCAATCAGGCATATATCTAATGTCTAAAGACCTAATGTGACCCTCGTGCTTCTGTTATGCAAGAGGCTTTGTCAGTGGATTAGCAATGTTATCATCTGTTGGTACTCTGCATATCTTCACATCTCCTTTATCAATGATCTCTTGAATGAGATGGAAGCGCCTAAGTATATGTTTGGATCACTGGTGAGATCTGGGCTCCTTAGCTTATGCAATGGCTCCATTATTATCACAATAGAGGTCCAATGGGTCCACAATGCTAGGAGCTACACCAAGCTCAATAATGAATTTCCTAATCCAAACGGCCTCCTTTGCTGTATTGGAGGCAGCAATATACTCAGCCACTGTGGTAGAATCGGCGACTGTCTCCTGATTTGAACTCTTCCAGCTCACAGCCCCACCATTTAGGCAATAAACAAAACCCGATCGCGATCTAGAGTCGTCCTTATCGGTTTGGAAGCTAGCATCAGTGTAACCCTTTACAACTAGTTCCTCCTCGGCTCCATATACTAAGAACGAATCCTTAGCCCTTCTCAAGTACTTAAGGATGTTCTTGACAACACTTCAGTGACTCTCACCGAGATCAGATTGGTACCTGCTCGTCATGCTCAAAGCATACGAGATGTCTGGTCGAGTACATAACATGACATACGTGATAGATCCAATTACAGATGCATATGGAATCTTACTCATATGATCCCTCTCGTCTTGGGTGGAAGAAGATTGAGCCTTAGATAAGCTTACACCATACGACATAGGCAAGAGTCCTTTCTTGGATTCATGCATGTTTAATTGTCTTAACACTTTGTCTATGTATGTACTTTGACTTAGGCCAAGCAATCTCTGCGATCTATCTCTATAGATCCTGATACCTAACACATAGGTGGCTTCGCCTAAGTCTTTCATAGAAAGCACTTCCCTAACCAAGTCTTTACAGACTGTAGGGTAGCGATGTCATTTTCGATGAGTAGAATGTCATCTACATACAACACTAGAAAAATAATTGTGCTCCCACTAACTTTCTTATAGACACAAGATTCTTCTTCATTCTTGATGAAACCAAATTGTTTGATTGTATCATCAAAACGAAGATTCCAGCTTCTAGAAGCTTACTTTAATCCATAAATAGATCGTTGTAACTTACATACCTTTCTAGCATCTTGTGGAGTGGCAAAACCCTTAGGTTGTGTCATGTACACATCCTCGAGAAGATTTTCATTAAGGAAAGCAGTTTTGACATCCATTTGCCAGATTTCATAATCATGGTATGCTGCAATAGCAAGCAAGATACGAATGAATTTAAGCATCATAATTGGAGAAAAAGTCTCATCATAGTCTACACCATGAATTTGCTTGAAACCTTTAGCCACTAATCGCGCCTTAAAGGTATGCACATTATCATCCATGTCGGTTTTCTTCCTAAAAACCCACTTGCACCCAATGGGTTTTACTCCTTCAGGTGGGTCAACTAAGGTTCATACTTGGTTGGCATACATGGATTCCATTTCAGATCTCATGGCCTCAAGCCATTTTTCAGATTCTAGGCCAATAATGGCTTCTTGGTAAGTCACAGGCTCATCTTGATCCATGAGCAATACGTCACTTTATTGGTTCATGAGAAATTCATATCTCTCTGGTTGATGACGTATCCTGTTAGACCTATATGGATCTTGTGCTACTAGAGCAGATTGTGGTTCCACAACGACTTGTGGAGGCTGCTCTATTTCCATCATTGGTTCGCTGCTACTCTGTAAACTTTGATTTTCTTCAAGTTCTACTTTCCTCCCACTAGTTCCTTTGGAGATAAACTCCTTTTCTATGAATACAGCAGTCCGTGCGACAAACATTTTGCCCTCAGTAGGATTATAGAAATAGTATCTCTTGGTTTCCTTGGGATACCCCACAAAGAAGCATTTATCTGATTTAGGGTCAAGCTTATCAGAAACTTAACGTTTCACATAAGCTTCGCAACCTCAAATCTTCATAAAAGACATATTGGGTCGTCTCCCAGTCCACATCTCATATGGTGTCTGTTGAACCATCTTAGATGGAACACAGTTAAGTGTGAAAGCTGCTGTTAATAGAGCATGTCCCCAGAAGGAGCCTGGAAGGTCTGCTGACTCATCATGGATCGGACTATGTCCAACAAGGTCTGGTTCCTCCTTTCAAAAACTTCATTCCATTGTGGTGTTCCAGGAGGAGTGAGTTGGGATATTATTCCACACTATTTTAGATGATCATCAAACTGTTGGCTTAAGTATTCACCTCCTCGACCTGATCGAAGGATTTTAATACTCTTGTCAAGTTGGTTTTGTATTTCATTCTTGAACTCTTTGAACTTTTCAAAGGATTCTGATTTGTGCTTCATAAGATATACAAATCCATATCTACTGAAATCATCAGTAAATGTAATGAAATATTAAAAATTGCCTGTAGCTAGTGCATTTAGTGGCCCACATACATCACTATGTATGAGGTCCAAAAGATCACTAGCCCTTTCACCTTGTCCAGTGAATAGGGCCTTAGTCATCTTCCCCAATAAACAAGATTCACATGTCTCATATGATTCGAAATTAAACGAGTCCAAGAATCTATCTTTATAGAGTTTGGAGATGTGTTTCTCATTTATGTGGCCCAAACGACAATGCCAGAGATAAGTCGGGTTCATATCATTTGACTTGAACCTCTTTGTATTTACGTTATAGATGGGCGTTTCGAGATCAAGGACATAAAATCCATTACTCAGATGTGCACTACCATAGAAAATATCATTCAAATAAATAGAACAACTTTTGTTCTTTAGTAAAACCTTTCTTGTCCAAACAAGAAACATAAATGATATTCCTGCTAATAGCAGGCACAAAATAACAATTATCCAATTCAATAACAAGCCCAATGGGCAAAGCTAATAAATAAGTCTCTACGGCTAGTACAACAACCTTTGCTCTATTTCCCACTCGTAGGTCGACTTTGCCCTTAGCCAATGGTCTACTGCTCTTTAGATCCTGCACATTTATACAAATGTGAGATCCACATCCAGTATCTAATACCTATGATGTAGAAGTAGATAAATTGACTTCTATAACAAAAATACCTGAAGTGGAAGTCTCACTTCCCTTGTTCTTCTTGAGCTCCTCTAGGTACTGATGGGATATAATTATATAGCTTCAAACCCAAGTGTAGGTTGTCTCAAGTAATAAATTTGATTCCGATGTTTTGATCCAAGTTTGGAATTGATGAAGGAAAACTAATTAATTGAGGTTTGTGTCACAAGATTAAAGGTGATATAAGTTGTTTACAAATGAAAAGGATTTTTGGGTTAGCCATCCATCTTGAGTTATAAATTAAAATAAGATTATTTCGAATTTTATAACTTGTTGAAATCATGATAATGAAGATTCCAATCTACAAGATTTAACATTCAAAGTCAATTTCATGTAATCTATTATGATTCTAATTATCTACTAATACTTGTAATCGTCAAAAAGCATCCATTGTGCCAATCTTATTGTCTACAATGGATCAAGATATTCATTATACAAGAAGAGTTTCTAAATTAATTGGAAACAACATATAATACATATAAAAGTCACATAAAAATATATCTTTTAAGTACAAGAAAGAAATAAATCTAACCTCATTTTATTACCAAAAGTTTCACTCCTTCACCCAAGCAAGATGAAATTAATTACACATAAGAAAGAAGAAAAGAAAAAGGAAAAGAAAAACAAAGGAGAGAGAGAAATTTCTCTCCTGACACAGACACTTTCCCTAATTGGGCTCCCTATTTATAGAAAATTTGGAGGTTACTTGTGCATATGCACAGAACCTTTGCATAGTAATACTTAACGATTAAGTATTGCACAGGAACTGCATAGTAAAACTTAAGAAAAACGTAACGGATGACGTTTTTCTTTTTATTTTATTATTATTTTTATAATAATACTTGAGCAAACGTATACATCCGTGTCTCCTATTTTCTTCATTTTTGAGAAAAGTGGTCTTCATGAAAGTTGTAGGCCTAGATATTTGCTTTAAAATGGCTTTGGTCTGAGTCCAAAATCATGCCTAATACTCAAGATATGATCCAATTATTACAGAGTATTTAGGCCCGATTTCAGCTCCTTTGTTCTGACTTCAAAGCCAAATATCACCCATTAGACCTCAGAATCTGACAAAGTGTTCAACATGAAAGTTGTAGGGAATCGTCTTAGCTTTCCTACAAAACCAAAATCACATCAAACAGATATTTGCAACTTAAATTCTAGCCAGATTACTAAATATTGCCAAAGAGATAATTAAGGTTAATTTATGCAATAATTTGTTTAATGATCCAATTCAGCTTAATATCATAAAATGTGTCAAAATGAACTTAATTAAGCTTAATTGAACCTTAAGAAACCTAGTGAGAGGATTATAAAATGTATAAAATATAGTGTTATCAAATTCCCCACACTTAACTTTTTCTTCACTCTCAAAATCAAAAGACAAAAATCAAAGAAAAATGACACGTTTACTCAAAAACCAAAAAAAAAAAAAAAAATCTCTAAAGGATTTAACGACTCAAGAAGAGCAACCAAACATTTAAGGGATCAAAACAATCATGAGGTAACATATCTTCACATATCTCAAACCAACAAGCAAAGAAACTTCAGTTGAAAAGAATGAATTAAGAATGATAGATCCTCACGAGAATTAACTCTCAATCTCTCAAGTGTTTAAAAAGGTAAGTATTTCACTCTATTCAACTCATGAATAATTGCACTACCATAAGCTTGTTTATCTTCTACTTCTCCGCTTGAAAACAACATATATACACAAATCATGAGGACTTTATTCAAGGTTATAATGATGTAAAGGTAAAGAAGGAAGTAATATAGATAAGACAAGTTAAATACCAAAGAAAATAAAAGAGCATTATGTTACAGTTAGAATGGAGAAGATGTTTGAGAACATTCAGTCTAACTTTCCCAAGATTTTCTTAATTCCTTCTCTGTTTGTTTCTTTCTCATAAAAGGCAATGACCAATATTTGACTAATATTTCATTAAAAGATCAATTGGTAGGTTGAATTCATTGTTAGGCTTGAACATTCTTCTTAGATTCTTGTTATTTCCAAGAATTTGCTTGCCACTTTTTTTTTTTTTTGAAATACTTGCACATATACCCCCACACTTATTCAAGAAACTCATTCGACAACAAAGTCAATGCTCTCTTATTCCCTAAAACTGGGTTAGAACATGTTTTTTTATTTAAGGCACATAATGAGTTAGAAACAAAGAATGATCCAATAAGCTCAAAGGGGTTAAGCAAGGAAAATACGCAAGGTTGGCTATTTGGTCAAAGTAGTTAATTCAAGAAAAAAAAATGCCTCAATCATGTTTATGTATACATGTGAAAAAGTAGCTTCAAAAAGAATCAAAGCAAGTTCTAGAGTAACAATTCCATGAGTGAAAAATCACACAAGAAAGAAAAGAATGGTACAGATGTTCAATCCATTCATCGATAGGCTCAAAATCTCACAAGGCATATATCCATCATTCTCAATCCACAAAAATTTCAACATCCATAACCAAGCATGTGATGTTTAAGAAAGAAGACAATTTACTCAATCATGCAAATTTCCCTGAATCTGAATTGCTACTTCTACACAAACTAGGTATCTACCCCAATCTAGATGCGTCTCAAGAGTAAAATTACCACCACAGCAAAATTTACTCCTTACTCTGCCATCCCTAACTGGTTTAGCTATTAATAAATTGCTGACAGACATATAAATACATTAATAAACACACTTCCTAAAAAATTTTTTTTTTTAAACAATTTTTTTTTCAAACAATTTTTTTTGTAACAATTTTTTTTTTACACAATTATTCACATAACAATTATTTCACATAACAATTATTCACACTATCCTTCCCCCCAACCAGATCACAACATTGTCCTCAATGTTAAAATTTAGAAAGGTAAAGGATAGAAGATAGTACTTGTTGTTGCAATTACTGAAAAGAGAAACTTGACATTAATTTAAACAGAAACAAAGTACGACCAAAGATTGAAATTATTTAAACAGATGGAGTGTCTTGACTGACTTCCTTTTCTTACTGCTTCTCGCAACATTTCTTTCGGACCACTTCTTGTTTTTTTTTTTTGAAGTTGTTAGAAACCTAATGAAAGATGAATGTATACTCACTTGAGATTGGGATGGAGGTAGTCTGCTCTTTCGGCTTTTAGAAACCTAATGAAAGATGAATGTATACTCACTTGAGATTGGGATGGAGGTAGTCTGCTCTTTCGGCTTTGTGCCACAGCATTGTTGACCAGTATTAGACCCATTCAAGACCAACGTAACATAGGGCTCCCAAAAGGGACAAGTGGCCATAATCGACCATCGCTGCCTCACATGTGGGATACAATCTACCTTCTTTGTTTTTCAATTAAGAAGGGCTGGATCAGATGCATGCATTTCCCCATTCACGTTTTGTGTTACCAAAGCCAAACCCAAGATGTATACTTTTTTTTTGGTGGTGACACTATTTACATCCCCATACAAAGGCTCCGAAATCTGGGAGGCACTTAAGCCGACTCAAAAAAATACAAACAAAATACTAAAAACTTACCTTAGCTTTGGTAGACAGGATCTTCTACCAAAGTCTCGAGTACATCTGGATCCTTCAACTCAAGTTATGGCTTCAACTGCTGACCATTTACCTTCCTCCAATTTAATTTCATGAGAACAGTACTAGGGGCGACCACATTTTTTATCAAGAAAACTCCAACCTTTATTAAACAACTTTTTAAACTTTGGATTCCATCCCTGAATGTCATAATCCTGAGTTAAATAAAAGTTAGTACAATTATCAAATACATAAGATAGATTGCTGATAAAATTAAACTCAGAATTAACAAGAAGATTCTCAAGGGGATTAGAATTAAAGGTTGTGGAAAGTTCTTTCTCCATGATTGAGTCAATCATGTATATTTGGTGACCCTTGTCTTTGTTTTCTAGCTTAACAAGATTCTTTGTCACCTCAGGTTCCTTGGGTAACTCGACATTACTACTATCTTGATTCGTTTTCACATCTTCTAACTCATTCACACTTAAGGAGTTCATTATTCTGGACACTTGACTCTTTATCTCCTTACTTTCTTCAACAACCTTTCCATTCCTAAGAGTTATTACTGAATTGACTTGATCTATTTGTTTGCTTTCAGAACAACCCTCATTTAGACAGTACTGACCTTTGGGATTTAGTTGAGGTTGAGAAGAAAATTTTTCTTTCTCGTGAATGGTGAGTGCAATAAAGTTTAGCAAGGGTGTCTTTTATGTCAATCATGGTTTGAGTGGTTTGTTTATTGATGACCTCTTGCTTTTCTATGAATGCATGCAAAGTTCCTTCAAGGTTTTTCCTATATGGTGGGATATAAGGTGCATATCCTTGAGAATTTTGAGAATCCTGTTGTTCTAGGAGGTGGTGGTTGCATGAATTTTGTTTGATTATTATTCCTCCAACCAATTCTGGTGATTTCTCCATCCTGAATTGTAAGAATTTGAAAAAGAAGAGGTGAATGGCTTTTTAAAATTGTTCATTGCATTTACTTGCTCGTGCACAACTTCTTTAAAAACAGGAATGTTAGGACATTCGTGTGTTGAGTGTCTAAGTCATCACAAATACCACAAATTTCTTCATTTTGCCTGATTTGATTTCTTTTGCTTTTCTTAATTCCATGGCTTCAATCTTTTTAGCCAAACTAGCATACTTTGCATTTAGATCTTCTTCTTGACTAAGATGGTATTTTCCTTTTCCTGCATTTACAAGGTTATATCTAATTGAATTTTCAGAAGGATTAGTTTCATGCCAAGATTGAGAATTTTCACCAACCTGGTCTAAATAATCTAAAGCTTCACCAGGTTCTTTATCAAGAAACTCACCATTACACATCGTTTCCACAAATTGTTTAGTTTCAGGTGTTAAACCTTCATAAAAGAAGCTTATAGTCCGCCATTTTTCAAAACCATGATGTGGGCAAGAGTTTGACAAATCTGTAAAACGTTCCCAACTTTGAAAATACGTTTCATTTGAATTTTGGGAAAAATTTTGGATTTGTCTTTTCAAAGCATTGGTTTTATGTGTTGGAAAAAATTTCTTTAAAAACTCACATTGCATTTCTTGCCATATGCCAATTGATCTTGGTTTCAAAGTGTTAAACCAAGTTTTTGCTTTTCTTTCAAAGAAAAAGGAAACAGTTTAAACATAACAATCTCTTCAGTGCAATTTTATCATTGACAGCAATACACATTTCTTCAAATTCTTTTAGATGTAAATATGGGCTTTCATTTTCTAAACCATGAAAATTGGGAAGTAAAGAAATCATACCTGGTTTAAATTTAAAATTATTAGGTGAGTTGAAAGATAAAACATGATGGATTAGAATTTGAGGTGGATGCAAATATGCACGCATAGTTCAGAATTTTGATTTCCTTGTTCATCATGTATACTTTCAAATTCATGCCATTGTATTAATTGTGTGTGATTGTGATTCAAATAAATCAATATATAAATTACTAGATTAATTTTAACCAAACAACCAGAATTTAAATCACGATACTAATTAGCAGCATAAACACATAAATAACTAAAAATAAACAAAAATAATGTCTCGAAAATTCTCTCGGTGTCACCACCATGAAATATAAACAAGGATGTGGTATAAACCAACCACCCAAAAAAAAAAAAATAAAAAGAAAAAAAAAATGGTGTGGTAGAAACCAACCACCCAAAAATAAAAAAAATAATAATAATAAATAAAAATACTTTAAAATGCGAGAAAAATAAATGAAAATTTAAAAGTTAGATTGCGTAAAATAAATGATGAATTTAAAAGTTAGATTGAGAAAAATAAATACAAATTAAAAGTTAGATTGCAAAAATAAATAAAAAAAAAAGTTAGATTACGTAAAATAAATAAATAAAAAAAAAAGGCGGTATACAAAAAATATTAAGAAGGATGGAGTAATAAACCAAAAATTAAAAAAAAATGCAAAAAGTAAATTACAAGAAAATAAAAAGGAGAATTACCCCCACTTAGTTAGTGCGTAAAAATAAAAGAGAATTAACCCCACTTGTACAAAGAAAATAAAAGGAGAATTACCCCATTTGAGTTAATATATACAAAAGGTTAATTTTTTTATTTTTTTTTTGAATTTTTTTATTTTTTTACTATTCACTATTCACTATTTACTATTTACTATTTATTTTATTTTACTATTTACTATTTACTATTTACTATTTACTATTTACTATTTATGTATTATTCATATTACTATTCACAAAAAAAATAATACTAGTTAGTGTGTTATTAAATAGATAAATAAAAATGAAAAGAGTAGAAGAAGAATATACTTGAGAGATTGAAGTTGATTTACGAAAGATCCTCATATATTAAACTTCAAATCAATTCAACGGAAGTTTCGTCCAAAAAACTTGATGGGATATAATTATATAAATTTACCTCAAGTTAGGTTGTCCAAGTAATAAATTCTTGTTGCTCTCGATCCACAGGAATTGATGAAGGAAAACTAATTAATTGAGGTAAAGAGAAAATGTGTCACAAGATTAAAGGTGATATAAGTTGTTTACAAATGAAAAGGATTTGCTTGGGTTAAAGATCCACTCTTGGGAGAATAAATTAATAATAAGATTATTTTATATAACTTAATTGAAATCATTATGTTAATAAGATTTCGGAAGATTTAACTTCAAAGTTCAATCATGTAATCATATTATGATTCCAATAATTATCTACTAATACTTGTAAATTCAAAAGCTCCATTGTCGGACTTAATTTATTTTTTCAGCAATGGATCAAGATATTCATTATACTGAAGAGTTTAAATTAATTTAGAAACAACATATCTTAGTTATAAATGTCTGATAAAAATATATTTTTTGTAGGAAAGATAAATAAATCTACAACATTTTATGAAAAGTTTCTCAAAGTGAAGATTAATTACATCTAAGAAAGGAAAAGAAAATTGGGAAAAAAAAACAAAGAATAGAGAGAATTTCTCTCCTGCACCCGAACCCTTCCTGTGTAGCTCCCATTTATAGAAAATTTGAGTTTGGGCATATAAAATGGGCTGAAAATTTGTTAAGTATTGAAAGTAGTAAAACTTAAGACCCATATGTACATGACTTTTTCTTTTTATTTCATTATTATTTTTAAATAATACTTGATTCAAACGCTCCTTGATGGATATATTATATAAAGTCAAAACAGAGGTGTGAGGTTGTCCTGAATAAATTCTGTAGTAATTGGGTCGATCCATCTTGGGCTGATGAAGGACTAATTAATTGAGGTGAGAAAATGTGCCATTAAAGGTGATATAAGTTGTTTACAAATGAAAAGGATTTCTTAGGTTTCAGGAAGATCCACTTGGCTTAGAAATAAATTAAAAATAAGATTATTTCAGCAATAATAATTTCAGATAATGAAGATTCCAATCTAAGATTTAACATTCAAAGTTCAATCATGTAATCATATTATGATTCCAATAATTATCTACTAATACTTGAAATCGTCAAAAAAAGCAAGCATGTGGAATCTCTATTGTCACAATGGATCAAGATATTCATTATACAAGAAGAGTTTTTAATTGTACAATACATATAAAAGTCACATAAAAATATATCTTTTAAGTACAAGAAAGAAATAAATCTAACCTCATTTTATTACAAAAGTTTCACTCTTGAAAGAGATTGAAGATTAATTACTTAGACCTTGGTTAAGAAGTAAAAAAGGAAAAAAAAAACAAAGGAGAGAGAGAATTTCTCTCCTCTTCTCTTCCTCTTCTGACGCTCCCTATTTATAGAAAATTTGGAGGTTACTGTGCATATGCACAGTAACCTGCATAGTAATACTTAACGATTAAGTATTGTGATGAAATTTAACTGCATAGTAAAACTTAAGAAAAACGTAATGGATGACGTTTTTCTTTTTATTTTATTATTATTTTTATAATAATACTTGAGCAAACGTATACATCCGTGTCTCCTATTTTCTTCATTTTTGAGAAAAGTGGTCTTCATGAAAGTTGTAGGCCTAGATATTTGCTTTAAAATGGCTTTGGTCTGAGTCCAAAATCATGCCTAATACTCAAGATATGATCCAATTATTCAAATGTATTTAGGCCCGTTTCAAGGTCCTTTGTTCGACTTCAAAGCCAAATATCACCCATTAGACCTCGAATCGACAAAGTGTTCAACATGAAAGTTGTAGGGAATCGTCTTAGCTTTCCTACAAAACCAAAATCACATCAAACAGATATTTGCAACTTAAATTCTAGCCAGTTTACTAAATATTGCCAAAGAGATAATTAAGGTTAATTTATGCAATAATTTGTTTAATGATCCAATTCAGCTTAATATCATAAAATGTGTCAAAATGAACTTAATTAAGCTTAATTGAACCTTAAGAAACCTAGTGAGAGGATTATAAAATGTATAAAATATAGTGTTATCAGGTACCTGGCATTGTTCCTCTTCCAATGTCCAGTATAACCATATTGGAAGCATGTACCTTCCTTAGCCACTCCGCCCACTGGTTTCAAGCTAGAAGTGCTGGCCTTGGACTTATCCTTGCCCTTGCCCTTCCATTTGTCCTTGGGCTTTCTCTGTTGTTTCTTGCCCTTATTCTTTTGGACCATCATTATGGCTTTTCATTTGCCTTTGTTTATGTTCTGCTCAGCAGTTCTCAACATGCTTAGCAACTCTGGTAGTGATTTGTTAATTTCATTCATATTGTAGTTCATGACAAATTAACTAAAACTTTCCAGCAACGATTGCAAAACTAAGTCAGTGGCTAACTCTTGGCCCAAAGGAAAACCAAGTCTCTCTAGGTTTTCAATGCACCCAATCATCTTAAGTACTTGAGCACCAACAGGGCTTCCTTCTACCAGCTTGCACTGAAACAGTGCTTTAGAAACCTCATATCTCTCATGTCTAGCCTGCTCTTGATAGAGATTTTTGAGGTGTACGATCATATCGTAGGCATCCATGTTCTCGTGTTGCTTTTGGAGCTCAGAGTTCATGGTGGCTAGCATTAGACATCCGACATCCAAGGCATCATCTTGATGTTTCTTATAAGCATCTCTTTCAGCTCTAGGGGCATTAGTAGCAGATGGCTCAAAAATAAGTTGTTCTAAAACATATAACTTTTTCTCTTATTTGAGGACAATCCTCAAGTTCCTGTACTAGTCTAGGAAATTTGTCCCTGATAACTTGTCTTTCTCAAGGACTGATCGCAATGATAAGTTACTTAAAGTGTTTGTTGCCATGGTAATCTATCAATAGAAATATGCAAAATATAAGTATCATGCCATAAACATATTTAACAAGGTCTTTAATTAAATATGTCTCCCACTATTTTATTCAAATCAATGACCCTCAGCATTGACTTAGAAAATCCCATCGAAAGATTTCCTAGTGGGCCAAGATCCATATTTCACCTAGCTTTGAGTCAGCTTTGGCTGATCACCTAAAAATCAGTTATTTAGGTAGAAAACTCTTTCCAATTACATCACATGCAACTCTTAGATAGTTGTGTGAATAACACTTATTCTAATCCATCTAATGGGCTAAAGCCTAACTCCATGCCTCTAAGCCTTCAATCCTATTGAAATGGCCTAGTTAAGTCAGACCTAATGGTTGGCAATTAGATATTACTCTTATCTCATCACATCTTACTAATATAGATAAAGGCATCCTGCTTTGGCAAACCTACAGTTGATCGATACTAGTCTTGATGAGTGCCACGCATTGGAAGGCATCACATAATGACTTAATATTTACTTTAAGGGAATTTTATTATTAGATCTCACCATTTATTAAACTTGTTTAACATACCATAAACATTATCCATGCATCTCATACATATAAAGTATATAATAAAAGTGACATGGTTATGGCCTCTAAGAGAGTAGCATTAACTAAGCTAGCTTCACCAAGCGTCTCCTACTAACATCCTCACTTGATGCCATCTTCTTGCCTCCACATTAAGATTACATTATATAGAAACCTCTTTTACATTCGAGGGGAGTTAGGTGAGAAGAGAATGTACAATCAGAATGTAGAGAGAAAGGGACGACACGCAAGTCGTATTTAAAATAACCAAAATAGCATAAAAAGAGGACTAAGGTCATAACCATGCACCATGCATCACTAAGTACACACAAAGCAATAACACATTATTATTTTGTGAATTATAAAAATGGTTTTGAATATCATGCTATTGAATATCACACATCATGCAACGGGGTTCGGGGCGGCGCCGCGGTCCAAAATTTTTCATTCATATACCACTACTGGTTTCTTGAAGAAAAAATCGAGTTGGACCCCTTTCGCCTTTGTGACGGCTTGGACAACAACACTTGAACCCTAAGACCTGCAAACACATGAACGCTTCAGGTGCCACAGGGGTTCCTCATAGCCGCCACCACCTATTCAGAAACACGGTTTCCAGAACGCGTGAAGACATGAACACTTCATGTCATGAGGAAGCCTCATAGCCGCCGCAAACCAAGAACAAGGTTTCCAAAACCTTGCACCGTGCCTCTGTGCAGAAACAAGGATTCGAGAACCCTTGCGTCTCTGTTGTTCTGTGAAGACAGCCAAGGCTTGCTTCGATGCCGCCGCAAACCGAAAACAAGGTTTCCAAAACCTTGTGCCATGCTGCTATGTATATATCGCATATATACCAGAAAAACGCAGAAACAGAAAGCATTCAAAATGGTTTTCATAGAATCATACATATCACACACACACACACACACACACACACATATATATATATATATATATATATATATATATATATATATATATATATATATATATATATATATATATATATATACCGAAAAAATGCAAAAACAGAAAGCTTTCAAAATGATTTTTCACAGAATCATATGAATATCTTCATCGTTTCAAAAACATCAACATGTTTCGTAAACAACAAATCAAACAGAACACGGTTTCATAAAGCATTATTTCAATTTCAGAAATAACTTATAAAGATCATATCTTTTATGAAAAAAAAGCAATGAATCATGTTATTTCAAATAACAAGAAGAGCAGAAAAATTGAATCATGGTTTTGCAAGTGGCTTTGATACCACTGTTGGAAATTGCAAATTAGAATCACGCAGCGAAATAATAAAAATTCCCTCACATGATCCATGCGAAAAAGTCATAATCCGAGTTTTAAAATGTTTACCTCTTGAAGCGTCATAAACACAAGCGACGTGAATCACCAACATCGTAATAGCAACGATGTCTCCGCGGTATCCACACGAACAGACTTGCAAAAAGGAGTCACGCCTCTTTTACGTAGTGCTAGCTGCTAAGAGAAGAGAAGAAAACCTTTCATTGTCTCTCACTCACTTTTTGTAGGTGCGGCTAGGGTTGTGATGATACGTACTTAGCACCCCCCTTAGCAGTACTATTTATAATAGTGGCTGCCTTAAGTGAGTGTGAGCAATAGCAAGATAAGCTATGCAATCCTAGACTCATCTGTTATGAGTTAGGCCCACAATTGAATCTGAGTCTAACTTAGATCATTATTGCTCCAATTTAGTCTACTCTAAGTGTGCGACCCTGCAGGTTCTCATGACGTTAGTTGTAATATTAAAATCTCATTTTAATATTACAAACAGTGAGCGGTATCTAGCAACACATCGCTACTACCCAAGTAATGAGAATGTCAGTGATTTGATATAACCTATCTGTGACTAATGTTTCCATGTAGTTTAGTCCATTTGTCCAGATATCTAGATTGAACATAAGGCATGGAACGTGTCACCCTTGTTTAGTTCAATCTTCAGTTTCCTGATTCTCGAGTAGACATAGTAATAACAAAAGTGATCAATATCTCATATTGACTCATTTGAGCATGGCTATACATTTCGTAGTCTCACTCAATCAGGGGGCCCAAAGATATCACTCCTGTTATGTAGGAGGGACAAATCCCATCTAGGTTACTCACATCCCTCCACATGAATTGCAGTATGTCTAATAACTAACTTTATAATCATCTTGTTATAGATGACGTTTGATGGAATTAAAACACATAACTCCTCATATAGGAATCGTAGTGATTTTAGGTCAAAGGACCATATACACTATTATCACTATGAGAATCGCTTATGACACTCACGTAACAATCCGCGTAGCGTTCTCATGGCGGGTCTGTCCAATACATCATTACTCTAATATGTATCTATGTAAAGACTTGATATCTCATATCCATGACCTGTGAGATGTGGTCATCAGTTTACGCACATACTAGTCTCAATGCATTATTGTTATCCTAATTAACAATAATACTTGACTAGGGACATTTAAGAATAGTATTTTATCCAATAGGATCTCACGATCAAGTCATCCACTTGATGTTATATGGTATCAAACTTACTATTCTAAGGACTTTATTATGTTTATAAAAAAGAACACAATAAATGAAATGTCTTATATATTAAAAATAACATAATACAATGTATGTAAATATAGACAAAATGTATTGGCCTCTAGGGCATACACCAACAAGACTGTGGCATTTACACCAAAGTGTATGAAGTGCGAGAAGGACCTAACGAGGGATTGCACCATCAGAGGAATCATCTATTTTCAATGCGGAAAGCCTGGGCATATCTCTTGTGACTGCAACCAAGCCAAAGCAAAGCCATCGATCAACACTGCAAGAACTGCAAAACCACAAGCAGGAGGCCGAGTCTACACCATGAGTGGAGCGAAAGCCTCCGAATCTGAAGATCTAATACAAGGAGAAGGTACCATAGGAGGTAATCTTTTGACTGTACTGTATGACTCTGGAATAACTCACTCTTTCATTTCTTATGACTGTGTGTGACGATTTAGTTTCATGTGTCTTCCTTACTTTTTGATTTGACTGTTTCTACTCCTACAGCTAAACATGTTGTTACCACCAAAGTTTGTTTAAATTATCCTTTAATTGTTGAAAGTCGAATCTTTTTTGTTGATTTGATTTGTTTACCTCTTTCCCAGTTAGACATAATTCTAGGAATGAATTGGTTGTCTTCTAACCATGTCCTGTTAGACTGTTCTAGTAAGACTATAGTTTTCCCTATGGATGAAGTTTCTAGATTTTTTTACATCCAACCAAGTTCAAGCTTTCTTGAAAGAAAGAGCTCATGGATACATGTTGTTGTCTTCCTTAAAAGTTGAGCGTGAGGCTGATGTGAATGTAATTCCAGTGGTTAACAAGTTGTCTGAAGTCTTTTCTAATGATATACTTGGTCTACTGACGGAGCGGGAGATAAAATTCACCTTTGATCTTGTGCCTGGATCTGGTCTTGTATCTATAGTGCTTTACAGGATGTCACCATTAGAGTTAGTTGAGCTTAAGAAACAGTTGGAAGAACTCTTGGAAAAGCAATTTATTAGACCCAGTGTATCACCATGGGGAGCACTAGTGTTGCTAGTCAAAAAGAAAGATAGGACTTCACGATTATGTGTGGACTATCGCCAGCTAAATAAGGTCATAATTAAGAATAAGTATCCACTTCCGAGGATAGACGACTTGATGGATCAACTGAAAGGAGCAACAATGTTCTCTAAGATCGATTTGTGATTGTGCTACCATCAGATTCGAGTAAAGGTGGAAGATATTCCCAAAACGGCTTTTCATACCGTTACAGTCATTACGAATATCTTGTGATACTGTTTGGTGTAACGAATGCCCCTACCATATTCATGGATTACATGAATAGAATCTTTCGTCATTACCTGGACAGATTCATTGTTGTCTTCATCGACGACATTCTAATCTACTCTAGAAATCGAGAGGATCATGCTGAACACCTCAGTATAGTTCTCCAAATTCTGAAGGAGAAGAAGTTGTACGCCAAGTTGTCGAAGTGTGAGTTCTGACTAGAAGAGGTCAAGTCTTTAGGCCATGTAATCTCGAATGAAGGGATTGTAGTAGATTCGTCAAAGGTGGAAGCGATTCTGCAACGGGAAAGGCCAAAGACGGTGACAAAAATTCAGAGCTTTGTGGGATTAGCTCCATATTATCGGAGATTCATTGAGGGATTCTCTAAGACAGCAAGGCCTCTCACTCAGCTCACAAGAAAGAATCAAGCCTTTGAGTGGACTAAAGCTTGCGAAGAAAGTTTCCAAGAATTGAAGAAACGACTAACTACTTCACCAGTGTTAGTTTTACCCGATACGAGTGAACCCTTCGAAGTATATTACGATGCTTCATACCAAGGACTAGGGTGTGTGCTTATGTAAAATAGGAAATTGGTGGCTTACAATTCGAGACAGTTGCGAGTGCATGAGAAGAACTACCTAACACATGACTTGGAGTTAGCAGTTGTGGTGTTCGCTTTGAAGATATTGAGGTACTTTCTTTATGAGGCGACATTCAACGTCTTTAGCGACCACAAGAGCTTGAAGTACTTGTATGACCAAAAGGAGCTGAATATGAGATAGCGAAAGTGGTTGGAATTTCTGAAAGATTATGATTTTCAACTTCAGTATCACCCTAGAAAGGCAAACGTCGTGGCAGATGCTTTAAGTAGAAAAATGTTCAGTATTTCTGCTATGATGGTCAAGGAAATGGATTTGATAGAGCAATTCAAGGATGTATGGTCCTTTATGGAATTGGCATCAGGGAAGATTTGTATAACATGGTCACTATTTCAAATGACTTAATGGAAAACATCCGAGAGAAACAGAAAGTTGACAAGTTTTCGCAAGAAGAAAAGGAGCTAATGAAGCAAGGCATTGTGACAACATTAGAGGAAGGAACTGATGGAATTCTAAGGTTCAGAGGCAGAGTTTCTGTACCCAAGGATCAAGAACTTAGGAAGTATATTCTCGAACACGCTCACACGAGCCAGTTGAGTATGCATTCGGGAATAACCAAGATGTACCAAGACCTAGAACGATTATTTTGGTGGCACGGAATGAAGAGTGATATTGCCAGATATGTGTTGTCTTGTCTAGTTTGTCAGAAAGCAAAGGTTGAATACCAGAGACCATCAAGAATGTTGCAACCCTTAGCTATTCCTGAATAGAAGTGGGATAGTATTACGATGGACTTTGTGGTTGGACTGCCAAAGACCAGAAAGGGTTATGATTCAATATGGGTGATCGTTGATCGGCTCACAAAGTCAGTACATTTCTTACCAATCAACATAAGGTACAACATGAAAAAGTTGACTCAGATGTATATTGGTGAAATCGTTAGGCTACATGTTGTGCCTACCAGCATCATTTCTAATAGAGATCCAAGGTTCACATCAAAGTTTTGGAAAAGTTTGCAAGAAGCATTAGGAACTAAACTTCAGTTGAGTTCTGCTTATCATCCTCAAACCGATAGTCAATCGGAAAAGACGATTCAATCATTGGCGGATTTCCTTAGAGCTTGCGCTTTGGAACAAACTGGAAGTTGGGATGAAGTTTTACCATTGGTAGAGTTCACCTATAACAACAGTTTTCATTCGAGCATAAGGATGGCACCCTATGATGCTCTATATGGACGACGGTGCAGAACACCTTTATGCTGGTACCAAGATGGCGAGCGCCTTACTATTAGACCTGATCTTATACAACAAACGACTGAGAAGGTCAAGATGATTCAGGAAAAAATGAAGACGACTCAGAGTCAACAAAAGAACTATGCAGACAAAATAAGAAAGCCTCTTGAGTTTGAGGAAGGCGAGCATGTATTTTTGAAAGTCACACCTATGACTAGGGTCGGCCGAGTTCTGAAATCTAGGAAACTTACTCCCAAATTCCTTGGACCTTACCAAATTCTTCACCGAATAGGTCCAGTAGCTTACCAAATAGCCTTACCACCTTTTCTTTCTAACATTCACAATGTTTTCCATGTGTCACAACTACGAAAATATATTCTTGACCCAAGCCATGTCATAGCACTAGACATAGTACAATTGAAAGAGAACCTAACTTATGAGACACCTCCTGTAAGCATTGAGGATAGGAAGATAAAGTAACTCAAAGGAAATGAGATCCCATTAGTAAAAGTAATCTGGAATGATACAACCGGAGATGTGACGTGGGAGTTAGAAGACAAGATGAAGGAGCGACATCCACAACTATTCTAAGGTATAAAAATTTCGAGGACGAAATTTCTTTTTAGAAGGGGAGAGTTGTAACACCCCGAAAATTTACTAATTTCATGATAAATAGTCATTTTATAATATTTATGATTTTTGTGAATTTTTTCGGAAATGTTGAATATTTTAATATATTTTCTCGTTTTGCATGCACGCTAAGCGTAGCCGAGAAAATAAAATATTTTTCTCGAGGCTGGTAAATCTTAAACTGTGGAAATGTCAACGGAGGATCTTACTAAACCTGAGGTTGGATACAGTTTACGTGGTTTGCATTTTTCAAGATTTTTATCTGATAAATAAAAAAATTACTATACAATTTATTATCCATTGGACAAAAAATACTGATTTCTGTTAACTGTAACAATTATCCAATGGATAATAGCTTGTAATAAAAATTCTTATCACCTTATCTAGAAATCTACTTTATGTCTAATCAAGTTAACTTTTGCAAAATCTAATCAAGCTTCTTAAGTAAGCTTCCTACCAAGCTTCTCAAGGAAGCTTTACTAAGCTTCTAGAACACATTTTTCCCTCCTCTCCCTCTCTCCCACACTCCACGGCAATAGCCATTTTGGGGAGCCAAAATTATGTTTCTCACTTTATCACATTTACTCCTAAAATTCAAAACACAAAAGTTGTTACTTTCTCTCTCTACTATTTCTCTCCTCTCATTTTTCTCTCAAGCTCTTCTCTCCCTCTTCTCTTCTCCTCTCCACGGCACCAATACCATTGGAGATCATCTCCACTAGCTTGCTAAAACTACTTCCATTTCTTGCTTCCTCTCATCATCCTAAGGCTTTTCCCTTTGGTGATCATCATCAAAAACTCAACATTTTCCCCTCTATTTTTCTCACCCCCCTCACGACCAAAGACTCCATTTTTGGACCATTCAAGCTTTTCATTTAACCAACCTCATTTCCTACATTTTCTCATCACCAAGAACATTTTCTCTTTTGTGACCATAACCAAAATCCACCATTTTCGTTTCCCTCCATCAAGCTTTAAAGTTGGAAGCTTTAAGGTAAAAGTTCATAGCTTTCTCATTTTCCCATCTCATTTTCGTGATCCATGGTCACTCTGGTGATCATGGATGCCTTTTTCAAGCTTTGATTATGATTCTTATGAGTTTGATGTTCTTAGGGTTTCTTGGAGGTGGAGGACGAATTTCCCAAAGAAAAAGGAGCTTGCTTTCTTTGTTGTTTCTCTTGGTAAGAGGGAGACTATCCACTTCAACCTCTATTGGTAGTGGGAAGCTTGTTGTGTGTTGATTTTGAGAAACCCATGTTAGGGTTGCTCTTTTGATTTTACCGATTTTCTAATGATCATTGTATTGATTTTCTCTTATGTGGTTTTATTAGTTGTATTTGTCTATGTTGATGATCTTGGATTGATTGTGTTGGTTTGGAAATATGAATTTGAAGCAAAAGTTCCTAGCTTTTCCTATTGAGGCTCACGACCATAACCCCTTTAATATGGTGCGCATGGTTAAAATTTTGGTAAAGAGTTGGAAAGATAACTAATCAAGTGAATAATAATCAATGGAGAAATAAAAATCTAGAACCCCTAAATTCTTTGAGGCTCACAGCCTCTTAAGGTGGAAATGCCAAAAATGTAATGTTAAAGTGGAGACTTAGTCAATTAGGAGATTAGAGATTTATTATAAGTTCATAAAATGAGAAGAATGAAGAATAAGTATTTATCCTAAAACTTAGAACCATTTTAGACTTAAGAAAAGAACAAGAGTGTTTGTGAGATTTGGAGAACCTTAGAATAATTTTCTAAGTAAGTATGATTTAATTTAAAGTAGAGAACCTAGCTAATCAAGAGAATTCCTCTAGAGAAAAATTTTATAAGAAATGTTAAGTTAAAGTAAAATTCCATAATGAACCTTAAAAAGTGTATTGTCACTTTTGAGAACTTGATAATATGTTATTGTGGGTCTATGAGTGGGACCAAGAAATTCTTGATGTTTAACTTGGCCAAATTGTGGCATGTTATGGAAAAGCATATTATTGCTAAATATACATGAATATGCATTGAGTTATCATGCATTGTGAAAGTCCAGTGGACTCTGTTGTAAGGTTGTATGCCTAGGAGATTGAATCACACCTTAGTACGGGTGCGAATAGACTAAGTGTAGGTCATATCGTTGACCTTGGGGACGTCGAGGTGCGAGTGTCTCACAAATAGACAGTTGGTAGCTCCTCTAGGCCGTGGAATAGACTGATGCAAGCACATCAACGATCCGGATAGAGACACTGTCTTATGTCGCGATCTTATGAGCATGCCGCTATATACTTATTGCGCAAATGATTGATTTTTCTGGTAAGCACTTGATTTTAGGCTGACAAGATATTAGCATATCTCCTTGATCATTATTTCCGATGTTTTTGTCTAGCTCCATGGAGTAGGATTTGTAGTATCGAATGTTGGATTTTGGTACCATGTGTACGTGCATAGTGAGTCAACATATTATTTGGCATTCATTCATATGATGATGGAACTGTTGTTTATTGATGTATAACTGCCTGGATTTTGTTAATTTGTTTATTATATGAATCTCGATGTTGATTATTATTCCTGTTATGCTATGTGGGTATCCTGCGCCGTTCTATTTCTTTACTGCTATAATTGATACTGAATATAGGATGTCACACCTCTTTTCTATATTTCTACTATTCTGTATATTTACGTGTTTCTCTAAAGATGTTGGTGAAGAAGGGGAAGTGCACGAATTCCCCAGTTTTTGGCCTGACTTTGATTAGTACCTGTTTGGAACATGACGTCCCGTCCACGTGGCTTTTTAGGGTATGTTCGATTTGACATTTCATGGAGGTCTGGACTGCTGGCACATTAAGCTAAGCACGGACCGCTGTATCTACCATGGGGACGTGACGGTGTCTCTGGCATGGGGTCATCATGATCCGCCTATTTTTACTGCTAATGCACATTTGTATTTAGAATTTTACTTGCCCATTCGTGACATGTGGGGTGAACATCACTACTCCCCACAGGAGGATTCATTCTTATCCTCTGCACGAGTCCTCGCTCGTAACTCGGTTGCTCTGATGATGATTTCCTCTGACAAGGAAGACCCCAAGGAGGATCCAGCCACGATTCTTTCTCGTTAGTTTTAGGGATTGATGCTATTGATAGCTACTGATGGCTATCTGTAAATCTTTTTGGGAGGCCTAATGTTTTGTCTTTTTGGTGGCCTGTATATGTGTAATCATTTTGGGGCATGTAAAGCTTTTGCTTTTTGTATATCTGTTGATGTAACTAAACAAGTATGGTAAAAGCATATGTGTGTGTGTGTGTGTGTGTGTGTGTGTGTGATGTATGATTTACTTCTTATATTAATTTCCGCTATAATTATGTTTCATCATTTTTCTTTTGAACGACAAAAAAAAAAAAGAAAAGGAATCTACCAAATTATTATACGTTTAAAAATGAACAGGCTTATCTATATCTAAATGAACTAGGTCTTAGTTTATATGTTTCGTTTTCCGCATTGTGGTCTTGGTGTGACGTTCCCTCCTACAAAAGGGGCGTTACACCACTCCTCGTCATCGTGACAACTAGACACCCACCGTGTGACTGGATGGACAACCACGACTTTGACACCACCACACGACTAGGTAGTGGTAGCCAACCAACCACAAACCAGATCTATTGCATTGGGCAATGACGACCAGCCACTATTACGCAGTCGAACCAACCTCCTTGCAAAGCATCTCTCTCTTATCTATCTCTGCGTAATTTTTTTTTTGTGTTTTTCTTTATATAGGTCTTTGTTTGAAGAGAAGAACATTCTGTTTAATTTCTAATTTATAATTTAGTTGTTCTTTATTTTTTTATTTTTTTTATTTTTGTTCTTGAAATATAAAATGGACTCATATATATTACATGATCGCAAATATGGTAAAAATTGGAAAGTATGGTACATTTGATCAAAGAATCCAAAAGCTTCTTTGCCTCTCTCATTTTTGCTATTGAGAGTTGTTTTTTCTTTCTATTTGTTCTTCCGTGTGTTTATTTTTTTGACGTAGTCTACCAACATTTTTGTGAATAGAGATTTATTTTTTGTTTAATTTGTTCTGCCAATTTCTGTAACACATAACTTTTTTTTTTTTACTTTCTTCTAATAGATAGCGTTTTTCTTATTTTTTTTTGAAATCATTGTGACATTTTTGTACATGTGGCAATTTTGTTTAACACTTGTCAATATTCTTTTCAAATTGCCACATCCACTGACACATGACAAAATATTAGCTAATGTAATTGCCACATGTAAAAACAAACTAATGCATTTACTAATTGACTAAGATGACACATGATAGAATTTTAGGCCATGTATCTTCCTTTTATATATTACTAGATTTTGCATCTGTTCAATGCATGAGATGAACAATTAATTAAATAAATAAATAATATAATTATAAATAAAAATAATAATATTACATAAAATATATGCATTATAATTATATAAATTTATAAATATAATTATAACTATAGTAGAAACATAGAACAAATAATAACTACACTTTGTATTGCACAATTCTATGAATAACAGATTGTATAAGAAAATTAATATGTAATGAAATTCGGATAGGAGATAATTCACGTAATGAAGCAATCACTTTTACATATTGTAATAAATAATAGATAAAATAAAAAGAAAGCAAAATAGAAAAACAAAAATCATATAAGAAGCCTTCGTCAAAATTGTTTTTAGTCAGCTAGATCATATTAGGGGTGGAAATAGGTCAGGCTGCCCATCAAGGGCCTATGGCTTGGCCTGCATGAGACTTGGCCTAGCCTGGCCTGCATGAGGCTTGGCCTAGCACTGGCTATTTACTAAACAAGTTAAATAGGCCAAGGCTTTTTAAAAGCTTGTTTAACTAAAAAAAGGCTAGGCCTCGTGCCATCTAATAAGTCTGTTATTAGCTTGACGTGGTCGGCTGACTGCTTTTTTAACTATATATAATATAATATATATTTATTATAATAATTATAAATTATAATTATAATAATATATTAATATATTTTTAAATTTGATTTTATTAAAAATTAGTAATTAAAACCTAAGTTAATAAGTTAAAATAGAAATAACATATTTATCAATATATTTAATGTAATATATTTATTAGAATGAAAATAATAAATTAATACTCACCTCCTACTTTTATAAATGCTTACTATTTTCTTACTCTGATCTTTAGTCGATGTGCGACTTGGAGATATACCAAGTTACAACCAAGTTATTTGTAACTTGGTATATCTCCAAGTCTCACATCAACCAAAGACTAGAGTAAGAAAGTAGTGAGCATTTATAAAATTAGAATGTGAGTGTTAAGTCATAACAAAGGTTTATTGACCTTGAATAGGCCTATTGGCTTATTTTAAGGCTTATGCCTGTTAGCCTATGTAAAGGCATGTTGACCTATTTAAATGTGTTAGCCTATGTAAAGGCATATTGGCTTATTTAAAAGTAGGTCTATTAGTCTATGTAAAAGCTTGTTGGCCTATTTAAATGTAGGTCTGTTAGTCTATTTAAAAGTCTTATTGCAAAGTAGGCCTTTAAATAGGCTTTCAGGTCAGGCCAGATTTTTAAAAAAGTCAAGTCAGACATTAAAAATTGGCATATAACAAGCTCACAGGCCAGACTGAGGCCTTATAATTGAGGTACAAACTAGACATGTTTAATCCAAAGTATGATCTGATCTGGCCTGTTTCCACCCCTAATCATATAAGAAGTCTTCGTCAAAACTGTTTGCAGATGTATTGACATGCAACATGACTGTACATATATAGATTGATGGTAAGATATGTGTCCGAAATATGAGAGTTACTATGATTTAGAAATAACACTATCAACATAATTAGATATAAAAATCACATAATAACTTTCCATGTTTGAAGCCATTGGAAATCAATTCAATTTAATTTAAATTGAAGATTGAAGATAGTTAACATAGGTATCAATTATAAAATATCAAGTATAACACATAATATAATATATAATTATTAAAATTTAAAGTTGATATTCAAATTTGAAAATTTTATATTCAACAAAAAGATATAGGAAGCACTCATTAACTTTTCATATTTGAAAAAAATGGAAAACGCTTCAAGTTTATTTGAATTGAAGATATTCAGCATAGGTATCAATTATCAAAAAATTATATTGATTATAGCAAAAAAAACTAAAATAAATTATAATTTAAACATGATATAGGATTGGAAATAACATAATCGACATAATTAAAAATGGAAATCACATAAAAATTTACTATATTTTTAAGAAATAGAAATTAATTCAAATTTGTTTAGATTAATAGCAATCAAGTAACCTTATTATCAATCAATCAATTATAGCACAAATCAATTATTAAAACACAAATTGTAAAACATTTCACCTAATACATTTCTATTTCTATATTTGACAATAATTTTAATTTAGACCAAAAAAAAAAAGGAATCAGTATGATTGAATTATTATTTTAAATTTTATTATTTAACAATTATTCTTCACCATTTTATTATTGAAAATGGATTCACTTTATTATTAAAATAATAAAATAGATTAATCATTTTATTATTTGATAATAATTCTTCACAATTTTATTATTTGACAATAATTGTCAAATAATAAAATGCATTCTTTTTTTTTTGGTAATGGATTTAAAATCAATCAAAAATTTTTAGGACATTTGTATATGATATTTTCATCTGTAAACAAAGGAAAAACCAATGTCATGTAGATACAAAGGGTACCTGGTTGCCGTAGCTCCATCAACACTAATCTGAAAACACAAGATGGAACATCGCCACTACATCCAAAACGCCACTGGAACTTGATTGGTTTCAAAGCATTGCCGCTGTAACAAATGGAAAACATTTCTAATTTATTTAAATTGAAGATATTCAACATATGTATCAATTATAAAAAATTATATTGATTATAGCAAAAAAAAATTATAATTTAAACATGATATTGAGGATTGGAAATAACATAATCAATAATCAATATAACTAAAAATAGGAATCACATAAACCTTACCATATTTGAAAAAACTGGAAACGAATTCAAATTTGTTTATATTAATAGCAATTAGCAACCTTATTATCAATCAATTAATTATAACATAAATCAGTTATTACAACACAAATCGTAAAACACTTCACCTAATACATTTCTATTTTCATATGTGAAAATAATTTTAATTTAGACCAAAAAAAAGAAATCAGTATGATTGAATTATTATTTTAAATTTATTATTTGACAATTATTGACAAATAATAAAGTGCATTTTTTTTTTGGAAATGGATTTAAAATCACTCAAAATTTTTTAGGACATTTGGATATGATATTTCCATCTATAAACAAAGAAAAAGCTAATGTCATGTATGTAACATCTCTGATAACATGTTAGACTTGTAAAGGGTTATCGAGGTAACCTAATACTAGTTTAACATGCTTGTAAAATTTCATGACAAACTGAGCTAATTTAGGCACTTCGCCATAATACATAATGTGAAAAAGGCCTAAAATGACTCAGAAAATGACATAAATTACCTAGATAAGTGAAATAATTATGAATAAGTTATTTTTAAGTCATAAATGAGTTAAGAAAGTTGTAGTTAAAATTTGAAGATAAATTGAGTTCATTTGGTATTTTTAAGCACACCGAATACGTATTTTGATACCGAATAAACTTCGCGCAGATATAGAAAATTAAGAAAACTATGAAATAAATATTAAGATAAATCTTAGAATTTATTGTAATACTTATAGAGATTAGAAAACTTGAAATAATAAGATCAAAGTATTTTCATGAGATAAGAGTTTTGCGAAAGGACAAAAATGCCCTTAAGTTACTCACTTTAAAAGTGAAATTTCTCATCTCTCTCGTCTCCTTTTCACGCTGGAAACAAAACCAGAATTACAGGGCAGAAACAGGGGCGAAATGGAGGGGGGAAATGGAGGAGAAAATGGAGGAAAAAGGAAGAGAATCAAAGACCAAGTTGAAGACTTGAGGTAGGGGGTGTGAGTTCCTAGTTTTGTCATTTTCTTTCTTTGATTTTCTTCACATTTTGGGCTGCGTGAACAGTATATTTTAATGGAGTTTAGTGTTTTTTATGCTTGGTTTTCATGCCAAAAAATTCAAGAATGGTTTAGTTTAATTATTAGTGAAGTTGAAAACATGATGGTATGTTTGATTTTTCATGACATTCAAGGAATGAAAAGTGAGTTTTTGTTTAGTTTCTTGGTTAGGGTTTGATCCGGATTTGAGGAATTAAATGTGTGTTAATAAGTTGTAAGGTGATTATGTTGTTGGAAATTGTTTGAAAACATGACAAAAATGGAGAAAAATTGAAGTAGGAGGAGGAGGAACAGCAGCAATGTGCTGCTGTTGCTGCTAAACAGCAGCAATGTGCTGCTGCTGTATGATGAACAGTAACGTCGTGTTACTGTTCATGCTGTTAGGACTTTGTTTCAACAAAAAATTAAGAAGAAATATGGAAATTAATGCAAAGTATTGCTATTTTACACCATATAAATGACTATAAATATGAAAAGTTTCATGGGGAGTATGAAATTATATTTAAGTTTGTATATATAAAGATTAAAAGTTGTGATTAAGAATTGTGATGGTGAATGTTGAAAATAAGATGAATGCATAATATTTGATATATGAGTTTACAATTGAAGATCCAAAGTTGTGATTAAGAATTTGGAGGGAATATAAATAAAGTGAATGTTTAGTATTTGATGTATGAGCAACTTGAAGTTGCATAAGGTTTTATGTATGGTAAAGAATTAGAGTGAGTAAATTATATTGTTTTAACTTTGATTAGCATGATTTGCTTGTTCTTCAAAATGAGAAGTTCCTTTAAGAGAAAAATATCTAAAAGTATAATCAAGAGATTTACTCACTTGAAAGTCAAAGTAATGCATAATAAGTAATGTATGAACCTATTGTATTAGGGTACTTATGATGTGAATTATTATAAGTACTTTGTATGGAATGAATGATATCTATGAATGAAGGAATGCATAGTGAGATATGCGTAGTGATGAAGTATATTAAGCAATGAATGTCAAATTATTGATTGAAGCAAAATGAAATAATAGGAGCCTAAGAATCCGAGTAGATCTTTATATGATTAGAATTAAATTGATTAGTATGTTCTTCATGCTTTACTTTCTTTAAATGTGAAGTTTTCACTTTCACTTAGATAAATGTGATTCTTGTGATGTGTTATGAGGAATTTGAAAGTTATAAAAGTGAGCATGAGTAACTCATGGAAAGTATGTATTTTTCATGAGTTCATTTATAATGTATTAAATGTTAAATTGAAAAGGATTCATAGAATTGATGTATAAAAAAAAAGAAATGGATTACTTATGTTGTGATTCATTGTATTTGTTTTGTATGGGATCAACGAAAAATCTGAATGGTGTCTGAAGGTATGTTGAAATATGTTCTTTAACAATACGTTTGGATAAAGTATTTTAATAGAGTAATGTATTTTTATAAGGAATTTAAATTGATTTATGATAAAATAACTTGTTTGGATAATAAAATAAAATTTTTTAAAAATTCCAGAAGATTTTAAACGGGAATTTTGTTAACTAAAATGAAAGAATTTCAATTTCCACCATAACAGGTGGTATTTCTAAAATCCCTTGCTCTCTTCGTCACTCTCCTTTTCGCCCATTTCTCTCTTTTCTCTCCCGTCTCAGTCGAAGCTCAATCTTCCTTCCGTTCCATCCACCGCGACCATCGCTGCTTCCATCCACGCCGCACGCCACTACCGTCGCGCCCAAATCCACCTCGCGCCACCCATCTCAAACCCAACCCACCACCTTGTGCGAACGCTAGGTACACAAATCACACTTTCACCACCTTTGAATCTTTTGATTTTATTGATTTTCGTTTTGAATCTTCTTCTTGGTGAAACTGTTATGCTGTAGTTGTAGTTCTTTGCTTTTGTAATTTTCATATGTTCTTGTTGATTTTGTGGCAATTCATCATTTTTTTTCTGTAGAGCTTGTAATGGAATATTGGCATGTATTATTGATTTGATCATTTTGAGAAGCTGTTGTGACGTAAAATCTGTGGTGTTCTTGAGGGTTGATGTTTTTTTTTTCATTCTTGTATACCACCTGTTTGATAAAAAACCAAAGTGATGAATTATACTGTTGTTGTTGTTTTCTTACTTGGTAATATGATTAAATTCTGATTTTATCCAGATGGAACTTATGGTATGTGTACTCTCCTTTTGTGCTGATATATGAATCCTGGATTTTATGCTTACTGGTTGTTTGTGTTAGAATGTTGAAATGTCTAAAATCTGATGCAAAGCCTCACCCTCAGAGCCAGGGCCAGCTTTTGATCCCAAGGCAGGGGTAGCCGTTTACAATCCCAAATCCTATGAAGTTCTGGTCACTGATGCTGTCAATTCATTCGCTTTTGCTCTTCATGACGGAAAACTTCGCCTCAAGATTGATCCAAGGCTAAGGTACAATGCAATGCCTTTTCAATTTTTTATTATCAAATTTGAGTTTACTGATTTTATTTTATGTATCAATATATTTATGCTCAAGGGCATGATTAATTGCTACAAAGGTACGTAATAGGAGGCTAATGTGCAGTGTGCACATCAATGGAATGGAATATATATGTATGCATATGCAAGAAGAGCAAAGCAGTTAAGCGAGAAGGTTATTCGAAAACCAGCATTGTGTGAACACAAATGCTCTATTTTCTGAAGAACTTCACAGTGTTTTTGAAAGGTCTATTTTCAACCCAGCAGAGACACACAAGCAGAGTTTGTTTGTTCTGAGTAGTCTCTGGCCTATTTTGGTACCTTATATAGCATAGCATAGCTAGATTTTGTTTTGTTCTGTTTCTCATATATGCTATTGTTGTGCTTGCTACCCGCCCCTCTGCCAATTTGTCTATCAATCATGTTATGAACAACTCTGAGCCCAGAGAAAGCTTTTTGTACATCAATTATCAGCTTATTGCATATGTGGACATATATTTATGTGTGATCATCTTTGTGCTACAATTTTCTTTGTCTAACTGTCAGACCAAAAGGTTGCAAAAGGGATACCGTAAAGAGAATAAAATCAACAACTTGGTGATAATTCGTTTTCATAATAAATAAAATATAATATATAAGGTTGATCAATAGTTTTTGTCCTTTTGCCATAATTTGGAAATTAATTAGTTAGTTTAGTACTTCATAATTTTAAATAAGTTTCCTTTAATTTCATTCCTATATTTAGTGCAAACAGCTGGTGGGATTGTAAATCATTATGTCTGAGAATATAACACAGGAAAGAAAATATGGAACAGATTCGTAAATGATGAAGATAGGCCTATAGCACTAGGAAATTAGGCACCTTCACAATTATGATTTTTTGAATATGTTATGGTTGTGAATAATTGAATAATGTTGTTGTTGTTGGAAACCAGGAGCAGATGGTGGCGTGAATGCAATGATAACCCT
Organism: Ormosia emarginata; assembly: GCA_029884605.1. Classification (NCBI taxonomy): domain Eukaryota; kingdom Viridiplantae; phylum Streptophyta; class Magnoliopsida; order Fabales; family Fabaceae; genus Ormosia; species Ormosia emarginata. The sequence goes on along the minus strand of JAQQTP010000062.1, from coordinate 16,104,587 downwards.
GGCAGTGGATCCTTTGATGCAACTCTAAACAAGTTTATTTATTTTATGATTTTTTTTAATTTTATAGAAATTCATTATATTTAGGTGACAATTTGTAGAAATTATGGTAAAATGTCTCCCAAGGCAACAATATAGGAGTTGGGCAGAATGCAAGTTTTCTGCTGCAGCAACTATCTATTACTAGGGTAATTGATTCCTTTTTTTTTCCTTATCTTTTTCTGCTATTAGTTATGTTCTCTTGAGTTGTAACTTTCCATTGACCAAGAGTAAAACAAATGTAGTGAGGTTGGTGATCAATATAGTGAGACTGGAGATGCTGATAATTTTAGAAATGCTGATTTTCAATTTGCATAGCTCACATTCATGGTTTAATCATTTTATTCTCGTTATAATTTTGGTGGGACATTCTGCTGCATATGCTCTCCAAGTTATCATTCTTCTTGCAGCAGCAGAATAACCCTTTTGTTCCTTACCAAAAAAGAATAGCCCTTTTGTTTAACTTTTGGCGAGTTTGATTTATGCTATTTTACTTTTGAGTAAAAAAATTGAGCCATACATAAAATATGTAAGATGGTCCCATACCATCCATTTCAAGGTTATGAAGTCGGACAAATTCTAAATGTTGCTATGTGTGCAAGTGTAGAATACGAGTGCCACTTCTAACTACTTTTTAGTTTGATGCCTTTGGGAATCTTGCAGCACTGTGAACTAGCCTCTGATGATAACATGGTTTAATCTTGCTCCATGTTTTGCCATATTCAGATAGATTGGTAAAGACAGCAAGTATTCTATCTGGACTTGGTAACTAACATTTGTTAAGGAACCACCTTTATTCTGGTTTTTGGTTAAGAATCAGGATAGCTTCGGTTGCTGTTCACTTGTATTTTTCTGATCTTATTATTCTATATTCAGATTATGTTATGGTTGTGAATAATTGAATATCTGATTTGATATTGGACCTGGTTGTTTAGATAGTAACTTATAATTGAGCCTTATAATTATGTTATGGTTGTGGTCAGGTTGTATATTTTTTGATTTTGTAACTATTATGGAGTCATCCAAAGGAAGAGGCAAGACAAAAGGAAAAAAAAAAGATGACATAAAGCAACATTGAAGACAAGAAAGAGAATACGAGAAGTTACTTTGTATGGAACTTGGAGATAGAACGATATCTTGGCTTATGTACTGAGAGATCAAAGGAATTTGGACAACAAGAGTGATGGAGCTTGGAAAACAGTGGCATACGACACTGCAGCTCAAGAATTATCATATGCAACCTCAACTCACCTATTTTATTATAAATCACAACAAATCTAAAAATTCATATGTAACCTCAACCCACTTTAGTGGTACAGATATTGTGACAGAGATACCTCTCAATTACATATGCACATGATGTTGGGTTCATATATTTAAGATGTTTGCTAGGCCTGTACATAATGTTGGGTTCATATGCCCATTGAAAGTTGACTTGTTTTCAATGTAACCTAAATTGTGTTATTTTATTTTTATTGATGAGGTATAAGTTTACACTGGTATAAGTTGTACTTATAGATTAAGTATGGTATATTAATCTTTTCATTTTATGCATTTTTTAATTTTTTTAAATTTATTTTATTTTATTTATTTTTATTTTTTCTACGAAAAAAAATGTTATATGATATTTATTTTGTTTTATAAAATTTTGTATTGAAATTTCAATTTTATAAAAATATCTTAAAAAGAGATTTTACAAATGATGGTAATTGAATTACTTTATCCAAACAAGAAATTTGAAATTCAAGGGAATTGAATTACTTTATCCAAACAAAATATTTTACAAATCAAGGAAATTGAATTGATGCAATTAAAATTCTTTGAATTTCAAATACTTTAAAATTTTAAAATACTTTATCCAAACACAACCTAAAGAATGTTATTGATCAGCATGGTATTGGCCATTGGGAAGTATATTAATGTAAAGAAAAGGGTAAACTGATGTTAAAAGAGTAGAGTTGCTCCCTCTCTACAATGAATCATAAGAATTAGGATTGTGCTTCCCTATTGTGCAAGAAACTGTGAAAGTGTGCTAAGCAATGGTTTCTCACAACTTTGCATGTTTTTGGTTTTCAAACTTGTTATTTGATGTTTTTATGTAGTGTAAATTTATGACTTGGACAAAAGGGCTCCAAGTAGCTTGGACAAAAGGGCTCCAAGTGAATTAAAAATGTTTGGTAGTGCAAGGAACAAAAGGACGTCCTGCATACCCAGAAACAATACAAGGAACAAAAGGGCTTCTGGAACAAAAGGGCTTCTTGGAAATAATCAAATAACATGTGTTTTCTAAAACAAAATATTTTAAAAATCATTGTATGAGCATATTTTAGGATTTTCATTAGGCATAATCATACATCACCATGCATTGCATAAAATTGGTAATTGTATGGGCAATTGCCTTGTTTTCTATAATTACAAAGCTTAAGGACAAGAGTTGGCAAGAATGACTAGGAATGGTACATGAAGTTGAGTTGTTATTATTCTTGGTATACTTATGAATATTTCGGTATATGTTTGTTCAATTGAACTGATATATAAATGTTTAAATTATTTTAGTAATTAAATGAACTGTCTGTTTTGGGAAAGGAAATGATTGAGTTTTGGCTTATGCCACCTTTCCAAATGATTAAATACAATTTATGTTTTACCCCAAAGCAGTTGGATTTGCCATGATGTCACGATTTCAAATTTACTACCGAGAATTATTAATTCTCATCCCAGTTTTGTTTTATGCTTTCCATGATAAATTCAGTAAAAGATCAAAGCAAGCTCAAGGCAGGATGATGAAGATTTAGTTAAGTTATTTATTTATTCATTTTGGTCTGTAAATTATATTAATGGTTCTGTAATTAAGTTTATATATGTAATTTGTAAAAGGTTGTAACCTCAGACATATCAGATAGTTTCGCGGTAAAGAGCAAGTTGTCAGATGCGTAAAATACCTTGTTCTCTTACTTTGTCAAGGCTCTATATATGTATACGTTATATATTTGTTATACATGTTATGATTATGTTTTAAGCTTTACGTTTCAAATCTAGAAGTGACATACTTAATTCTATTTACTTAGTATATTTAGGTATACAACAGTACCTAGAGTTAGCATGTTACAATGTAGATACAGAGGGTACTTGGTTATCGTAACTCCATCAACACTTATCCGAAAACGCAATATGGAACATTGTTGCTACATCCAAAATGTCACTAGAACTTGATTAGTTTCAAACAATGGCCACTGAAACATGGCTGCTTAAACAAATAGAAAATGCTTCAAGTTTATTTAAATTGAAAATATTCAATACATGTCTCAATTATAAAAGAATTATATTGATTATAGCAAAAAAATTTAAATAAATTATAATTTAAACATGATATTGATAATTGAAAATAACATAATTGATGTAATTAAAATGGGAATCACATAAAAACTTACTATATTTTTAAGAAATGAAAATTAATTCAAATTTATTTAGATTGATAGCAGTCAACAACTTTACTACCAATCAATCAATTATAGCACAAATAAATTATTATAACACAAATCGTAAAATATTTCACCTAATATATTTTCATTTCCATATTTGACAATAATTTTAATTTAGACAAAAAAAAAGAAATAAGTATGATTGAATTATTATTTTAAATTTTATTATTTGACAATTATTCTTTACCATTTTATTATTGGAAATGGATTTGTTTTATTATTAAAATAATAAAATGGATGCACCGTTTTTTTATTTGATAATATTTCTTTATCATTTTATTGTCAAATAATAAAATGCATTAATTTTTTGTTTTAGAAATGGATTGAAAATCAATCAAAAAATTTTAGGACATTTGAATATGATATTTTCATCGATAAATAGAGAAAAAACTAACGTCATGTAGACATAGAGGGTGTCTAGTTGTCATAACTCCATCGACACTAATCTAAAAACGCAGTATGGAACGTCGCTGCTGCATCCAAAATGTCACTGGAACTTGATTAGCTCCAAATCATGGCCATTGAACCAAACATTGGGTGAAACAGGACCAAGCATACCCGCTAAAATATCGACAAAGACACTGCCTCAATTTGAGTTGCAATGGAGTTTTAAATCAAAGGGAAAAACAATTTAGAATCTTCAATTTGAGTTACAATAAAGTCTTTAATTTGAGTTATATCGACAAAGACACTAACTTAATTTGAGTTAAAATAAAGCTTTTGAGGAGTTGAAGGTAAAAGAAATAAAAAATGGATGCTTAGTAATGATTGCTTGGTTAGGCTTTTACATGCAAGTAGTTTTGACGGGTAAATGTTTTGTGCAAAACCTTCTTGAGCACATCTCTAATCCTTTCCACAATAACTTGCTAGGCTCATTCAACTTAATGGACATGAAAGAAAGTACAAGTCAATTGAAACCTAGAAATATGAGGTTGAGGATGGAAGAAAATATTTGTAAATAATTAAAATAATTTAGTTTTATTTTTTATTTAATTTAGCTTTATTTCAGTTTGATTTTTATTTTTTATTAATTTATTATACATCTTTTTGTACATGTGGCAGTAGCCACATCATTTTACGCTTGAAAAAAAAATACTCATTAGATGATACATGGCGGAATTTTAACTATTATACTTGTCACATGTCAACAAATCAAAGTATTTAATTATTAACTTGGAAGATACATGATAACTTTTCAGGCCATGTATCTTCTTTTTCTAATAATAATAATAATAATAATAATAATAATAATAATTATTATTATTATTATTATTATTATTATATATTTTATATTGATTGATTGATTAATAAAATTGGTGATTAATTGATTGATTCATGATTGATATTGATTATTAAAATCAAATTCATTCTAATTATTAATAGGTAGATTTTATTTTAACTTAACCAACAGTTAATTAAAATAACAATTGTAATATGCAAATTGTACATAATACGTTAATTAATGTCAAATATGTTATTATGGAGACAGGCAATCAAAAGTCTTGTTTGGGCTCATGAATATTAAAGAAATGAAAATTCCATTTATTTTGATAAAAACTTGCTCATAGATATATAAATTTTGAATTTATTGTATTAATTTATTACAATAATTACAACTGATAATTCAGCTTCTAATAATTTCTATAGCAATTTAGATTTTAGCAATTTCTCCAACACATTGTTAATGTGTTTCAGGAAGAAAATATTGGCACCAAAAAAATATTTCTTTAGCAATTAGCAATAATGACTATTATTGCACATCAATACATTGTTTTTTTTTTTTTGTTTTTTTAGTTAAACTATTGCACCTTAATTTTCATTGTTTGGATGATAGGTAATGGGGGGAAGGGAAAGGAAATGAGGGGAAGGGGAATAACTTCCCTTGTTTGGGAGTTTTAATACATGGGAAGGGAATGGAACACATGGGAAATCATTTTCCCTTTCTTCCCCTCAAATGTTCAATTTTTGTTTTTCCCAAAATTGAGGTGGAATGGGGGGGAACACATGTTTCGTTCCGTTAATGAAACTTCCAAACAAAGAGAATGATAACTATGTTCCATTCATTTCCTTTCCTTTCCGATCCATCCCCACCTATTTCGTTCTATTCCATTAATGAAAAAACATCCAAACACAAACTTCTTTTTTTTTCTAGATGTTGCACGTAGAGTCACTTTGGTGACTTCTTTCTTTCATGGACCATGAACTCTCTTTTCCTTCACTTGAAGATCGCCACTCCCCATCGTCATTACAACCAAGTAGCCATTGTGTAACTAGATGGACAACCATGACTTCAACACCACCTCACGACCAGACAACAACAACCAACCAACCACGAACTAGATCCACTGCATCGGACAATGACAACCAGCCACTGTCATGTAGTCGAACCAACCTCCTTGCAGAGCATCTCTCTCTTATCTATCTCTATGTAATTTTTTGGTTTGTTTTTTTATTAAGTCTTTGTTTTGAGAGAGGAATGCTACGCTTAGTTTCCAAAGTGTGACTTTGTTGTTCTTTTTATTTTATTTTATTTTTTGCTCTTGAAAGATGAAATGGGCTCATATATATTACACATTTTCAAATATGGTGAAAATTGGAAAGTATGGTGCATTTGAACAAAGAGTCCAAAATCTTCTTTGCCTCTTTTGTAACACCCCAAAATTTCCTAATTATTAGACAGTAATTTTGACAGTTAACAGAATTTTACTGTTTAGTGATTTCTGTGTACTGTAAAATTATTTTGATTATTCCATCAGCGTATTTGATCGTTTTGAGTGATTTACTCTGTGTCAAGAAAATAATAATTTTCGAACCGAGAAAAATCTTTATGTATTTATTTTCCTTGATTGTTAATTATTTTTAACAATCTGACTTGATTTTCATACGTTTTCTAATATTTGTGATTTTTGTGGATGATTATAAATTTTTATATTTCTCTGATTGTTTTTGGGCTGTTTGTGGGCCCAGGTGGCCTTACGTGGGCCCAGGTGGGTCCCGCAAAGTAAAAATTTTTCTACGTATAAAAAAATTTGTACTGTTTAGATGGAGACAGGAGATCTTACTAAACCTGAATTCGGAAACAATTTTTAAAATTTTCTTTTATTGTGTTTTGTACTGTATTTAATTATCGGACGATAAAAATACAATAAATATATTCTTTCGTGGGGTTATAGCAGATAAAAATAGAAATTATACTGCTTAAGTCAACAATAGTGGTTATGACAACTTTTGACGGACCAATAAGAAACAAGTTTAATTCTTTTGACGGACCAATAGGAAGCAAGTCAAATATTGAAGACTTTGATATCAACCGTCGATTTAATCAACGGTGGAGAATTAGCCTAATAAAATTGCTAGGACCATTTATAACCATTAGATGAAGAATTAATCAAGGGTAGAGATTTGATCTTATAAAGTGGCTAGGACCATTTGTGATCGTTGGATTTGGATTTAATCAACAGTGGAGATGGATCGTTTATAACCATTGGATTTGGATTTAATCAATGGTAGAGATTTGGTCTTCTAAATTGGCTATGACTAATTATGACCCTTGGATTGAAAGTAAGAATGAGTAATCTTGACCCTTCATTTTGGAGATGCATCTAATGGCTAGAATTTCAAGGAGGAAAGATTTAATGGCCTAGATTAAGTCTTCTAATCAAAAGTCTACCTTAATCCTAACCATTGATCTAATCAATGGCTTAAATTGTCCTAAATGGTGGCTAAAAAAGATGACAACTTTATGAATGCATAATACACGGAGGGAGGACGGTTTTGTGCTTGTTTTAGGAGTTAAAGGAAAGTTTGAAGACCATTATTAGTGGTCTTGGTCAATATACATCATTATTGATCATTTTGCACTCTTAGGAGAATGCATGGAGGGGGGGACGATTTTGGTGCATGCTTAAGGGCTTAGATATGTTTCAAGACCATTATTAGTTGTCTTGGTCACTTATTGATCATTATTGATCATTTCCTAAAGCAAAGTTCTTCAAAAATTTTCTCTCTTTCTCCTACAAGCTAGCTCACGGCCATGACCCTCAAATCTACCTTCCATCACTCAAAAATTTCATACAACTTAGTTTCTTGAATCCTTACCTCATTCTAAGAACATCTCTAGTTATGAATTTTCACAAAATCATTCATCTTGAGTTTCAAATCCAAGCTTCAAGTTTCTATCAAAAAGGGTAAAGTTCATATTTCTTCATCCAATCTTTTCGTTTTGATTTTCTAAGCCATGCTTGAACCATGGTTTACCTATTCTTTTACTTGTTATTGATTTTAACATTTGTTTATGATTTTTAGGGATTTTTCCACGGAGCTCTACGAAATTGGTAGAAAGGAAAACTAAGTGTTTTCACTTCATGCTTTATCTTAACCAAGTCTAAGAAGCCTTTCTTTCACAAAAAAATCAAAAATTCCAACCTTGTTCTTCAAAAGGAACCATTCGGCCATTCACCCAAAATCACCATCCAATATCTTTTAATTTTATCCAACCATAGATCTTGAATCTACATGATATTCTAAGCAACTTTCATGTTGAAGATTTTCTCTAAATCATCCATCTTCAACCTTGTTCTTCAAGCTAAAGATTGAAGCTTTATTGGTGAAGTTTGTTAATCTTCACTTTTCTTTTGATTTTCAAAGTTCTAACCATGATTCATATCCATGATTTTCTTATTCAAGTCTTATATATTAATGATGTGTGCGTTTTGTTTATTATTTGAGAAGCCCTTGGTGGTGAAGGACTTGGAAAAAGAAGCAAAACAAAGAGTTTTTGAGGATCTTCAAGAGGTAAGAGGGAGATTCATCTCACCAACCAAGTATGGTGGTGAGAGATGGCTGTGTATTTGATGGATGGTGAATCCATGTGAGGATTCATATCCATAGTCATGTAATTATTTGTGTATGTTTTTGTGCTTTGATTATTTGCCTATGTTTGATATGATTTGCATGATCTATTGCTTTGATTATGGCATGCTTGTGATATATATGTTGATTATATGTGATGTATGCTATGATTTGATGATGGAAAGAAAATTGATTTTTGATTCCAAAGACTAAGAGGAATTTCGGCCAAGACGCCTCAAAATAGGTGTTCATAAATTAATATTTTCATGAATGATAAAATTGGATGATTAGAAAAGCAAGGAAAATAAATAAAGGGTTTGTTTTTCAAGAAGTAGTGTTCACGGTTTTGAGAAGAATTTTTATTGATTTATTTTGTGTAAAAACAAGAATGGAATTTAATGGAACTCAAGGACATTTTTGAATAAAAAGATTCTAAGTATTTTATTAATCATGAGTTTTAAATGAAAAGAGCAATGAGTTGTTAATTTTAAGGAATTGCAAAGAAAGTGAAAAATGAAAATGAACAAATGAATTGATTTTTAAGACTATGAGTCTCACGGTTTTGTTAAGGAATTTTTAATGGTTTTGTTTGTGTAAAACCATATTGACTTAGAAGGAAAAATATTTGATGGCCATTGGAGTCAAGTACCACGGTTTTGAAGGCTTGTGAATGCCTTGATTTTATGAAACAAAGTGATTTTCAAAATAGAAAGATAATTTGATTTAGTACAAGGAATTTGGAAAGGGAATCAGAGTGTTTTATCACTTGAAAGATGGAATTTCGTTATGAAAGACAAAAAGAGGTTGAAAGTGTTTGAACCTCAATTGATTTTGAAGAGAATTGATTTTGAAATTGATTTGAGAAAAATAGAGAATATAATGGTGATTTAAAATTTACTAACATAAAACTCATCCTTGGGTTTTGGAGTGCGTTAGGAAATTTTAAATGAGAAACATTGATTTAATTCTATGAAAAGATGAATTTGTGGAATAAATTGCGAAAAGAATTTTCTTGAGTAAGAAAATGTGGAAAATAATGTGAGTAATCATATTATTTTGAGAAAGGTTGAAATGGAATTTTTGAAGGTTGAGAAATATTTTTCGTAATGGAATTATGGTGAAAAATGATTTACATAACTTAAAAACGTGATTTTTAAGCTACGCGATTTGAAAAAAGTTTAAATATTTTTACACGATTTGAAAAAAAGTTGAAATATTTCTACGCAATTTGAAAAGCGTTTAAATATTTTACGCATTTGAGATATTGTGAAAAAATCGCTACGCGATTTAAAAATGGTGGAGTATTTTTACGTGATTGATGAAAATGTTGAAAAATCAATATGTAATTTGAAAACGTAATAAAATTGTGAAAACGTAACATAAATGTTACAAAATTGTGAAAATACGACAAAAGTGTTTTATGATTATGAAAATACAATAACATGATTTTGTGATTAAATATACAGTATGGTTACTGTTGGGCCAGTGTGTGGACCCTGATTATGAGATGATGAAATTAAACTGAGAATTAGCCAATGTGTGGACCCTGAATATGAAATTGTGAATTTTGCCTGTGATTGGCATTGGTGCATTGAACATGCATTGGAAATGGTGAATTTTGCCTGTGATTGGCATTGGTGCATTGAATATGCATTGAAAAAATATGCATTGTGGCATATGAAGAAATTGAACAAAATTGCATTGAGATATTCGTGCATTAAACAAAAAATTTGATAGCTGGTGCTATTGTGACCCTTGTGGTTGAAAAGAGAATGTGAATTGATAGTGAGGTCTGTGATGGATCTTGGGAGCGTCAAGGTGTGGCGGTCGACTAGTGGATATCTGTCTGTGGGCTAAGATTGGACCATATGCCACTTGGTGATGTGGTCCGTTGCAACGCATTGACGATACCCAACAAGAACACGATTCTTTTCGAAAGCTGGACAATTGTCTGTGGGCTAAGGTTGGGTATTGTCTGTGGGCTAATCTGGAAGATTGTCTTTGGGTTAAGGCTGACAATTAACATAACATTCTTCTCGAAATTGTGAAAACCTCCATGGAGTTGTTTTTGAAAAATTGAGTCTTTGTGCACATGCATATTGGTATGAAAATTGAACTGTTGAATACTAGATGATGATAATGATAAATAACGTTGATGGCATTATTGTTATTATCGTGTAATTTGAATTGATGAATACTTGGATATTGTTGAGGACATCATTGTGAATATTGAATGATATTTGAACTAATAAATAATTGGATGATGATAGTTGATTAATGTTGAGTGCATTATTAGAATTATGGTATGATATATCTATATGATATGTTGTTTATGTTATCTCTATGCTACCATGTTGGTATTGGCATAGGTAATCTCACCTCTTTGTTATATTATTTTGCTGTGTTTGTTAAAATTTAAATAGTAGATGGAACGAGTTTCTTAGACGTGAATGGAGGCAAATAATATGAGTTTGGTGACAACATCGAGGGGTGACCATCCTAGACTGGTTAATGTACAAATTTGAGGAGGAATAGATACATGGTACATCAAGATGGATACAAGAAGGAATAAGTATGTTAAGTTTTCTTGTTAGTGTTTTACCGTGCTATTAAGTAGGATCTGTCATAGGATTTGCTACTGTTTAAAATTGAGTCTGTAAGTTTTATATTTCTTGAATAATTATTAAATATTAATTGGTGTCAATATTGTATATTAATTAGGTTAAATATATTTTTCAATGTTACTTATAAATATCAGTAAGTTTATATTTTTGTCTTTGATGAAAAGAAATTTTAAAACCCATATTTTATTACTCAAACTTTTTATGAAATCATTTTCAGATTAGGAGTTGGTAGTCGGAAATGTGATACCCTAAAGAGAGTGTTACATCTTTCATTTTTTCTTGAGAGTATTTTTTTCCTATCCGTTCTTTCATGTTTTTATTTTTCCAAAAAGCTTCTTCACCTCTCTCATTTTTGCTATTAATTTTTTTTGTTCTATTTGTTCTTCCATATATTTATTTTTTTGATGTAGTCTGCCAACATTTTTGTGAATAAAGAGTTATTTATTGTTTAATTTGTTATGTCAATTTATATAGCAGATAATATTTTTTATTTTTTTGTTTACTTTCTTTTGATAGATAGTATTTTTCTTATTTTTTAAATTCATTGTGATTTTTTGTACACGTGAAAATTTTGTTTAATACTTGTCAATATTCTTTTTAAATTATTATATCGGATGACACATAATAAAATATTAGCTAATATAGTTGTCACATGACAAAAAACTAATGGATTTAGTAATTGATTGAGATGACATAAAGCAGAAGTTTAGATCATGTATCTTTTTTTATATGATATAATATATATTATTTTAATATTTTATTAACGATTGATTAAAATCAAATTCATTCTTATTAATAAAGGGTAAAGTTTTTTTTTAACTTAACCAACAGTGATTAAAATAACAATTGTAATATATAAATTGCACATAATATGTTTGTGGTGTCCCGGGGTTGATGAGGGCGGGGAGTGGACGCCGGTGCATGAGAGACACGTACAAGGAGCTGCTCTGACATGCTTCTAATCCCATGAATGAACCGAATACGCATCGGAATGAGAGGGATTCGAGAGACCCATGAGGCGTATAGTTGAGAATGAATGACTTAAAGGAATTGATTAGGCGTAACCATATCAACAAGTTGCAACTTCTTTTCGGGAGCCTAGAACATAAGAACTTCATTGTTAAGCATGCTTGACTTAGCATACCTCCTTTTCCTAGGATGCGTGTAAGTGAGGACAAAGCACGCCGAAAAGACCGTGTTGGTTTGTGGAGACACTCGTCAATCCAATAAGCATCCCTGATGTTACGGATGGTATCGAGAGACGGGACCTCTCCCGGTATGTGGTTCGGGGACGAACCAGCGGCCGGTGGGCATGTGGTGTCCTGGGGTTGATGAGGGCGGGGAGTGGACGCCGGTGCATGAGAGGCACGTTCCCGGCATGCTTTAAGCGAAGGGTCCCATGAATGAACCGAATACGCACCTAATGAGAGGGATTCAGAGATTGTGCAGGTATGGGGTGTATAGTTGAGGATGGCTTAAAGGAATTGATTAGGCGTAACCATATCAACAAGTTGCAACTTCTTTTCGGGAGCCTAGAACATAAGAACTTCATTGTTAAGCATGCTTGACTTGGAATTGTGGGATGGGTGACCTCCTGGGAAGTTTCCTAGATGCGTGTGAGTGAGGACAAAGCACGCTGAAAAAGACCCGTGTTGGTTTGTGGAGACACTCGTCAATCCAGCAGGCAGTCCCGGGATGTTACAATGTTAGTTAATACCTAATATGTTAATTATGTAGACAGACAATCAAATATCTTATTTGGGCTCATGAATATTAACGTAATGAAAATTAGATTTATTTCTATAAAAACATGCTAATAAATATTTAAATTTTAAATTTATTGAATTAATTTATTACAATAATTACACTTGATATTTCTGTTTTTAGTAATTTCTCTTGTAATTCTGCTTTTAACAATTTCTCTAACACATCGTTTATGAGCTTCAAGAAGAAAATATTGGCACAAAAATATTATTTCTCTAACAATTAGCAATAATGACCATTATTGCACTTTAATGCATTAAGTATTTTTTTTTGGTTGTTCAGTTACACTATTGCACTTTAATTTAAACTTTTTTTTTCTAGATATAACACCTAGAGCCACTTTGGTGACTTCATTCTTCCATGGACCACGAACTCTGTTTTCCTTCGCTTGAAGATCACTGCTTCTCGTCGTCGTGACAACCAAGCAACCACCGCGTGTTTGGATGGACAACCATGACTTCGACACCACCTCAGGACCAGATAGAGGTAGCCAACCAACCACGAACTAGATCCACTGCATTGAACAATGACGATTAGCCACTATCGCGTAATCGAACCAACCTCCCTGCAAAGCATCTCTCTCTTATCTATCTCTATGTAATTTTTTTGTGTGTTTTTCTTTGTATAGATCTTTATTTTGAGAGAAGAACACTTTGCTTAGTTTCTAATTTATGATTTTGTTGTTTTTCATTTTTTTTGTTCTTAAAAGATGGAATGGGCTCATATATATTGCGTGATTGCAAATATGGTAAAAATTGGAAAACATGGTGCATTTGAGCAAAGAGTCCAAAAGCTTTTTTGTCTCTCTCATTTTTTCTATTGAGAGTTTTTTTGTTCTATTCGTTCTTTCATGTTTTTATTTTCTCAAAAGCTTATTTGCCTCTCTCTTTTTTACTAGTGAGTTTTTTTTTCTATTTGTTCTTCCATGTTTTTTTTTTTTGACATAGTCTACCAATATTTTTGTCAATAGAGATTTATTTTTTGTTTAATTTTTTTCCAATTTTTGTAACAGATAACATTTATTTATTTTTTATTTTGCTTTCTTCTAACAAATAGCATTTTTTTTAATTCATTGTGACGTTTTTGTACATGTGACAATTTTGTTTAACACTTGTCAATATTTCTTTTAAATTATCACAACAGATGACACATAGCAAAATATTAACTAACGTAGTTTCCACATATAAAAAATCTAATGCATTTATTAATTAACTGAAATAATGCATGGCAAAATTTTAAGCTATATATCTTCTTTTTATATATAACTAGTGTTTGTACCCATGTGTTGCATAGGAAAAATTAAGAGGAGAATAATTATTAATAAAATAGAATGAAAATCTTACAATTTAACTTAAAAAATTCTTGATACAATTTGATAAAATCACATGAGTACAAAAATATATTTTCAATCAAATATAATGATTCTACATAGGTAAAGTATATTGTTGCTCCATCAATAATTGAAACCTGCAAATATGTAAAAGGAATTATATAACTATGTGAACAAAATATAAATAATATAAATATAAGAAATTCAACCAAATTAATATCAATATTTTCATCAAATTAATATCAATATTTTTTCAAATCACTCCTTGATTTAACTAAATTAACAATTAATATTTTTCAAATCACTCCTTGATATAACTCTTAAAATTGCAGCATAAAATTAACCAATAAAAACAAGTCTTGGTAAAAAGAATAACCCTACATAAGAGAGAGATCGTCCTTGACTATTTTTTATATAGTCATTGCAAAGCATAAAGTTAATGAGAATTGTTTTCTTTGAAACTTTAAAGGGATTCCAAGATTTGAAGATATTAAACTCAATTTAAGAATATAAATCTTGCCACCATTGGTGCCAATTCATTCACAATTACTATTGTTCCATTGCACAATTTTATTGCTTGATCAGTATTTCTAAGAAGCATAATTGGAACTCCCTTTTTTAGAACTAATATGTGATTTGGGATTCTAGAACCTTTAATCTTATGTAAAAATTTGGTTGTAAACCATTCATATTTCATACTCACATCTTCATCTGCTACTGAAATTGAATTTGAATTAAGATATTGTTTTTCTTCTATTGAAAGAATGAATTCATTGACTTTCTTAACAATTTCAAGGGTTGGAGCAATAACTGTTATATCCTCAAAGAACTTGAAAATCTTTCATATTTGCAACTAAATCAAGATATGCAAAATCTAAAATATCTAAAATATGATTGTTAGAATTCATTATCAAAAGATCTTTAGGGATTTATCATTTCAGCTTCACCATCATTATCATTTCCTAAATTGCATCACCAATGTTAATAATTCAATCTGCAAAATGGACTTAGTTTCATATAAGTTGGATATAGTAGATGCAGATTGTAATCTCATATTCTTAGTCAGTCTCAGGACTTTGTAATGATTCCACAACTTCGATGAATTAATTGCTATCATAACAATATCTTATCTACTTGCTTTTGGAATTACTAATACTGATAATATTTCTCTGAAGTCTCCTCCAAGAACAACTATTCTTCCTCCAAACAGTTGTTCAATGTTTTTGTCGCTAGAAAACTTCAAAATATCTCCTAAAGTTCTACCAAATGCCTCAAAAGCCCATTTGTTTATCATTGGTGCTTCATCCTAAGGAGATTCAGATAATTTTGCAAAGGGATTCAGAACCCTAAATAGCCAAGCCTCACATTCAAAGAGTCTTGTCGTTTAGGATCCTCAAAGATGGAAATTAAAATCATATTAATTGGCAAACATCTTCCTCAAAGGATTATGATAATAAAAACAACTGCAGTGATATATTTTGTTGAGTACATAAGTTGGGGCAGCATAAAAAGCATTTGTTTGAAAAGTTTAGAAACTAAAATATTGCATATGATTTATAAATAAATATCTAATAAATGGCTTCTATCATCATTATCAGAAAAGAGTAACAAAAGAATTATATGAGATTTAAAAGTTTGAAAGGAATATTTTATTTTATAAATATACATTTTATAAATACTCATATATTAGGACTGTTACAAATTTTTTATTATTAATTACCTTATATATTTTACAAAAGTTTAAATTATAATGAATGGTTAAGAAGTTTAAAATAAAGATCTAACAAAAAAACTATCTACTAATTATTAATATACTAAATTCATAAAAAATGTATTTATAACCTTAATTTGATTAATGATTTTATTACATTTACATAGATAATTAATTATTTGTATAAACAAATAGTTGATGCATGAATTATTTGAATAAACGAATTATAATTAAACAACAAATTGACATACTTAATATAATTCACTTAACCAATGAAAAAAGATTATAATATCAATTAATATAAATTAATAAGACAATTTTAAAAAATACAAATTAGAAAGTAATAAGACAAATTATACATTTGTTAATTAATTTAATGTGAATGCCTTAATTGATTGAATAACATGGGAAAAATTAAAAAGATAGATTTTTTTTGGATTATTAAAAAATTATTACAAAGTGAAATAAACTCTTAAACACTTATTATTAATGACCTAAACAACATAACCAAAATATAAAAGGACAAATAAATATTACTTTACTCAAATACACACGAAATGAAATTTAAAAAATGATCATAATCTAATTTGTTAGCAATAACATTATTATTACTTGCAATTGTTATCTTTTAGAAATAATATTTATTGGTCATTAATTATTCATTATCTTCTATAAATATTCTTTTTTTTTTTTTTTGTGTTTGTATTGTTCATTTTTTTGTTAAGATGAATGTCCAGATATTTATTTTTATTTTTCTATATTATTATTATTAAAAGTTTTAAATTATTTGAATGGTAATATTATTCATAGAAGATAATGAATAATTAATATATTAATTTATTGAGGTTATTAATTAAATATACATAAATGACATTCAATTAGGAGGAAAATTCAAAATTTAAATTTTTTTATTCTTTTATTGTTTGGGTTATTTAAATGTAAATCTTATTAGTGTAAGATAGTGGGAAATTAAAAAATTAATTAGTTTAGGCAAATAATTAATTATATATAAATTGTTTAATAGTAAATAAATGACATTCATTAAAGGTGAGTTTCGAAATTTAAAATTTTTAATTATATTATTATTTAAATTATTTGAATTTGAATAGTAATATTATTTATAGAATATAATCTTGGTAGAAATTTATAGAAGATAATGAATAACAATTAATATATTAAATTGTTAATGTAATTAATTAGTTAGGTGGACATAAATGTCATTCAATTAGGATGAGAATTTGAATTTAAATTATGCTCATTAATTATTTTTATAGTCCTAATTGTCTTTATGCAAAAATGGCCACATCAGATCACATGTGATAGAAAATGACACATAAGAATCTTGGTTTTGATACCATGTGAGATTCTAACTTAAAACCAATTGACATTAAATGGAGTAACGCAATAGATATATAAACCGCACCCGAAAGATTGAGGCAAGCGGTGTGAGACTCTTAGCACCCCATCTACATATGCCTGGACAGAATAGGTAAGCCTAGCAAAGTAGGCGGGAGAAGCCTAGCGAAGTAAGCGATGAAAGATGAGATCTTGACTCTGATACTATGTGAGATTCTAACCTAAGACTAATTGACAAAAAATTAATTGATATTAAGTGGAGTGACCCAACAGATATATAAACTACACCTGAAAGATTGAGACAGACGATGTGGGACTCTTAACACCCCATCCACAGATGCTTGGACGGAACAGGCGAGCCTAGCGAAGTAGGCAGATTAATGATAGAGAAGACACGTATATATGATATTTTATAATATTATATTATATTATATTCTACTTACCATATATATATCAAGCAAATAATGTACTTATTTGATGATAAAAAACACATGTATCAAAATTCTAAAGCATCTAGATTTTTATATTATATTATATTATATTATATTATATTATATTATATTATATTATATTATATTATATTATATTGATTGATAATATATTATATTATATTTATATGATTATATGATTAATTAATTGATGTTGATGTTAATGTGTATATGTTGAGTGGTGTTGTGAGAGGATGTTTGTGTGTGAAACAAGAATCTTTTATTTATTTATTTATTTTTGTGAATCCAATAAGAATCTCTCTCGTCATATGAGGGTCACAAGAAATTTAAAATTTTGAGGTTGATCTGGTCCACTTCAAAGATGTTAATGAGATGTTGGCTATTTTTGTAACGTTATATTCTAATTTTATGGTTTTAATTATTTTTCATTTTATTCTAAATATGCAGATTAGATCAACACACATTATTATTATTACTATAAGTTTAATGTACAATATTTTACATTGAGGAGGGTAAAATACTTCATAAGTCAGTAGTTAATACATAAATTATAAATTACATTAGTATAAGTAGCACTTCTAAAGCAAATTAGCACCTGTAGTCACAAAAAATTAGGCTCTTCTAAGCCTAAATATGGTGCTACAAAAAAACCATAAACGCGCTTGTGAAGTGCTACATCTTTACATATTTATTACTCTAGTCATCAAATAGCAGTATAATTAGGCATACATTTCTCACAGTGAATGTAAAAACATAATCTCCCAATTATGACATGTGCAATTGTTTAACACAGAGATCTATCATGAATCTCAAGGTTGATATTCTCTGAAATACCACACAAAATTATGTGAGATAAACTCAGTAGGAAAAAGCAAAAACAATAATAAGTTTGAACTAATGATATTCTAGCCGTCACAAGTACAGAAAATATTTTCTACTCTTTTCAATTCTTTGTTTCTTAAAATCATATATAAGAATCCAATATAAATTTTTTATTTTATTATGTTTTAAAATACTCAGTAATTTTTCGTAATTTCAAAAGAATAAATGAAAGAGTAAGTAACTCAATTTCAAATAACTTTTCTTCATCCCATATTAAGATTCTTAACCAAATGTGTATTTCTCTCTAACGATGAGGCGTCCCTCAATGTTCTCGGATTATGACCATAATAATATCTAATTGAGATGTCCCCCAATAATATCTAATCATGACTAGGGATGGCAATGGGGCGGGACGGGGTCGGGTAGTACTTTCCCCGCCTCCGCCTCCGTCTCCTTCGCGGGTACCCATTTATGATTCCCACGAGTAGACGGGATATCTGCGGGTATTTGATACTTTAAAATAAAATCTTAAAAATTATAAAACAAACATAAATAAAATAAACTTTAACATCACATACTACAATTTTGTTTAACAATATAAGATTCTTATAAAATTAAAAGAATATTATAAATAATAAACTAAATTCAATTATATTTTGTAATAATTAGTTTACATAAATAACTATTACATAAATAGTATATATTTTTTCAACAAGTTTTATTATTATGGGTTCATTTAATAAAAAAATATTTTAAAATAACAAAATATACGTATTTTCATCTCATTTCAAAGTTAAAAAGAAAAAAAGAATTATAATATATGATATATATTAAATAAAATATATATACTAAACAGGTTTGTGAGTATCACGGGAAGAAATTTATAATCCCCGCCCCACCCCTTATTTATTAAACGGTACTATCCTCGTCCGTCATGCGGGTAATCCCTACGAATCCCTGCGGATACAGGTAATTTTGTCATCCCTAATCATGACCAAAATAATCTTTATTGAGGCATCCCTCAATTCTTTAATCACAGCCACAATAATCTTTTTGCACATTAATTCACTTATTTTCATGAGATGACATTTCATATTTCTCTATAGAAAATAACTTAAATTAAATCTTTTCAAGAAAAATCAGATGTCATTATAAATAATGCAAAAATAGAAACTTTCTAATACATATAAAGAACATTAATATATATATTTGGTTAAATAAAAGAATTGGTAAAAAAAGTTAAAAAGAATAGCTCATGTTAAAAAACTAATAAAAGAATTATTCACGTATAAAATCCCAATTTTCTTTTAGCATTGTAGTGTCTGTTATTCAAATAGCTCATTAGTCTATTCGAATAATACTACAGTTTCTGTCATTCTGAATGAGTTTTATTCGAATAGACAAAGGGTCTATTTGAATAAATTCTTTAGAAATCTCAATTTTAAAGGTTTATGTCAAATCTTATTCGAATAGATGGGAGGTCTATTCGAATAGATCATTTGAAAATGCAGTATTTGATGTGCTTTTGGCAAGGTTTATTCCAATAGAATCAAGGTCTATTAGAATAAAACAATCGAAAATACGTTTTTGACAGCATAAAAAGCCATTTCTAGCTATCCTTCCATCAACCAATTTAGAGTCGAAAACAGGGGATGCAATCAGAAATAAAACAAATTGGACTAAGAGGTATGAGTTGAAGAAATAAAGAAGAAAGAGTAAGCTTTTGCTAATTCCTACATTTTTTTTTACATAATTGAAACTGATAAGAGGGTGGTTGAAGATAGGGGAGTGATGTTGCAGAAAAACAGAGTTTGATTGTCTATGAGTTTGGGTGAGTGTTTTTTGACAAGGAAAAGGGAGGAGAGGAGGTATTTATAGAGGCAAAACTAGTTATGTCTTATGTATGAGAGTGAAGTAGGATGGTTAAGTGTTATAAGGAGAATACATTCCCTTCAAAAAAACTCCACTGTAATCATTGTTTCCTCCAAATCAAAATTTCGTGAACCTTCCTAAATGAGCCTTGATTTTTGTTAGTTCCTTATCATGCTTTAGACACCTATTTCAGTAATCATTATCATAATTTCAAGAGCTCCCCTTAATGACACAAGTTTATGTTGATCTCATATACTTATCATCTGCCATTAATATTTGGACACTTGTTCCCTCATAGCCGTGCTTCACCAAATCACCATCATGCTTCATCATTTGGTTCCATTGGAACTATGGGAATTGAAGAACCAAGAACTGAATGAAAACTGAGTTTTCCATTCTGTTACAAATAACGTGTTTCTTATTTTTCATTTTCATCACCTCACTTATTTGAATAACAAAATATTTATTCAAATAACCAGCTATCTATTCAAATAACAAAACTGTCTATTCAAATAACTTCATTTGAAAAGCTACATCATATTTTATTTTGAGAGTTGTTACATAATATATTACATAGTTATTTTATAAGACAATTATTTTCATATATATTATTTTTAATTACTCCACATATATTTTTATGTACCTTTTATTACTATTAATATTTTTAAAGATGTTACAATTTTAGTAATTTAATTGATAAAAATTAAGGACATAAAGATTTTAACAAAGTTTAATTTCTACAAATATTTTTTATCTTAATTTCTCATATCATATTTTTTCACCTCTTCTCTTAGACTTCACTAGGAGACTACTATATAGATGCTCACTAAAGAATCTCCTCTGTGAGGCACAAAGGTAGATAATAGGCCTTATTTAGAAAAATATTAAAAATAATTATTTCATCACTTTTTTATATATTATTTTTAATATTAATTAATAAAATATAAATTTATGGTTAATTATATATATATTAATTGATTAATAAAAATTATTATATTAATTAATTAATAAGATATTAATTAATTAATTTATATACATAATTAATTATAAATTTATACTTTATTAATTAATATAAAAAATGATATGAAAAAATTGGGTTAAAAAAATATAATGTTTCGGAAATGATTTGTCCTTCATGCAATTTAGGCTGGCCCCATCCTATTTTGTCCACATTCTTACCTAAAGTTTCAAAATAGTCTATGTTCGATGTATTTAAACCACATGATAAGAAACAAGAAGCAAAGAAAAATTTGTGTTCTTCAGAAAACTAAACTGAGACTCAGTTACCTACTAATCTCTATTGGAGGTGTCTGTTGAGAAACGAGCAGGAAATCAGACATGGGAGATATCGATCCAGCTTTCATACAATCCACAGAACACCGTCCCAAAGCCAAGGTGGTGGAAGCTGGTGAAATTCCAGTCATCGACCTCTCACAAAGTAGAGAACAAGTCATCTCAAAGATTGGCAAGGCATGTGAGGAGTGGGGATTCTTTCAAGTAATCAATCATGGGGTTCCCTCTGAGGTAAGTAGAAAGGTCGAGATTGTGGCTAAGAAGTTCTTCGAGCAAAGCACAGAGGAGAAGAAGAAGGTGAAACGAGATGAAGTGAATGCAATGGGGTACCATGATGGGGAGCATACCAAGAACGTAAGGGACTGGAAAGAGGTATTTGATTATCTTGTTGAAAATACAACACAAGTCCCATCTTCTCATGAGCCCGATGACAAGGAGCTGAGGACTCTGACCAACCAGTGGCCCCAATACCCTCCAGATTTTAGGTAATCTTAAAT